>JACEHZ010000549.1:0-108838 GCA_017893485.1 Hemerocallis citrina | reverse complement strand
GTGTGTCCCTTCAAGGGCCACCTTTGTAGGCGTACTCACGGAGTTGCCAACCTCCGCATGAACTCCACCTACATCAAGGCACTCTCCACCTCTCGACGATATTCGACCGTCGTAGTCTCGCTTCGATGATGCTAGTTGCGGCAAACTAGATGAACTTGCAGGAATAATGGAAAAAGAAGTAACAACACCTGCGCAGGTATTTCAAATTTTCCAAAGCTTGTAGAGATTGTTTTGGCTTGGTCCAACAATTCTCATATCTCTAATCACCTTACGACGACCTTAAAAAACAGGCAGAACTCCACCTTGAGGTATGTACCTACAACCCCGTGCATCAAGAGTTTCCAAGAAAATCAGATTTCGTTTCAACACATGAATATGCAAAATATCCCTTAAAGTGAACATGTTTAAACCTGACATCTTCAATTCAACTATCCCTCACCTACTATTTTACAAATCTCTCCAGTTCCCGTTCTCACACAACGCTTTGTAGTAGACTTATAAGTAGAAAACAACTCTCTCTCGGAGCAAATATGAGAAGAACTCCCTGAGTCAAGAAACCAACTAGAATCCACTTCAAAAGAATTTAAAACAAGAAGACACAAATTACCTGAATTAAAGGCACTAACCATGTTAGCGGCTGAATTCCCATTCTTGACGCTCTCCTGATTGGCCGATTCTGCAATTTTCAACAATCTTTCTTGATATGCCCTGACTTCTTGCAATATCGGCAATGGATCGAATCTTTTTGCATAGAACTTTGTCTTCCTCCTG
The DNA here is from genome assembly GCA_017893485.1 of Hemerocallis citrina. Classification (NCBI taxonomy): domain Eukaryota; kingdom Viridiplantae; phylum Streptophyta; class Magnoliopsida; order Asparagales; family Asphodelaceae; genus Hemerocallis; species Hemerocallis citrina. The sequence continues at coordinate 108,067 of JACEHZ010000549.1, read as the reverse complement.
AAGTTTCTTCCACTGCTAGACAACTTGAAATGGACGATGATTTATGGGTCTCCTTCCTAAGTTGATTTGCCTTCAATGCTTTGATTATACCATCTACCGAAATACTCTCCTTGGCAGATCTATAGTGTAGCATGGTAGTGATTAAAAGCTCGTACGAATCCGGCGGTGAATATATCAGGTTGAAAGCGTTATCTTCCTCACACACATCCGCGTTTATCGCCTTGAGTTCAGATAGAACCTTATTGAACTTTTTGATGTGGTCTTGGAGATCGGTACCTTCCTTCATTGACAAACGGAATAACTTTCTCTTCCATGTATCTGATCTAATAACGACGAACCAGAGTAGTCAGTTATGAGTTTTTTCCACAAACTCGCCGCATCAGTTTCTTCAAGAAATCTGCATTTGACCTCGTCGCCAATGATAGTCAGATCAGACTTATGGCTCTTTCACGAATATTTTTCCAAATATCATCCTTCATATCAGTTGGCTTTTCTTTCTTCTTAACGGCTAACTGCAAACGTTCTTGAACAAGGACATCATACATGTCAACCTTCCAAAGATTGAAATTGATCTTTTCATCGAACTGCTTGATCTTCAAAAGACTGTGACCTGTCATCTTAACCAAGGGGCTCGGCAACCTGAAGCTCTGATATCAGTTGTTGGGATTGAGGCATCAACAAACGCTCGTTGTTGCAGCGGAACTAAATAGAGCAATGAGGAAGTCGAAGTAGATGAGACAAATCAATTGAGCAAGCAAGTAGATCCACCAATCTAACACAAACACAACAATGATTTATCTCGGTTAGCTTTCGCTTAATCCGTGGAAAAATATAGGGAGATCTGATATTCAACTAGAAGAGATTAAAAGGAGTTACTGATTCACTAAATATAAGGAACTAAACTCACTCACAAAAAACTATCTCTCTCACAAGCCTCTCTTTGCAATGGAGAAAATATCAATGAAGTGCTCTACTCTCATATTGAAGGAGTTTACAATATATATAGATTAATAGAGAGAATTCTAGGTTTAAATCTTGATTCTCAGTCGTTCGATATAACATGTAGGAGAAGTAACTGAATAGGAGCCGTACGATCTAACTTGGAGTTGAAGATTGGGCTGAAATGACCTAATAAATCGAGGCCCAAAACGAACATAACGTTGCGGTCGGTCGACCGTCCAACAAGACCGGTCGACCATCCTCTGCCAAACCCTGTGCAACTGCGGTCGAGGGGTGCGGTTGACCGTAACTTTGGACAGTCAACCGCAACTCTGCCTGCACTATTATTGCTCTGTTTTCTTCTACGCTCTTCGATGCTTCGACCTTCGTGCTTCATCTTACCTTCTTCTAATCTGAACCATGAGTATTCAAGACACATTCCTAACACAATTTTCCTCAGTCCTTTTACAACTTCAAAGTTTTAACCTAGTGGCAGAGACTTTCACATGGTATTAGAGCAACCTAGGTTCAAATCCCACCGGCTACGCAATTTAAATACAGATTTAAAAAAAATACCGTTGCGTATAGTCCAGCTCTCGGCCCACAATTTGTTGGACATTTATCTCGTTTTTTTGCCCCCCCCCCCCCCCCCCCCCCAAAAAAAAAGGGTTCTCGACCTCAGAGGACGTGTTAGAATACAAGTGCAATTTTCCCCAACCCTTCTACAACTTCGAAGTTTTAGCTTAGTGGTAGTGACTTTCACACAACTGTTTAGGTCTTTTTTTTATAATAAAGATGATACTGTTTAGGTCCTTTATGTTACAGCCTATCTATTTTTTGGAATTAGCAACGGGATTTAATTTTTCTAGGGATCCTTAATCTTTATTGAGCATTTTTGTGTACTTTGAGTTGTAAGTATTCTCTTTATTTGAATTATGCTCATTTTATTATTCAGTGATATTATTCAATTTCCCTCATTTTATTATTCGGATCTAACCTATATATATATAAATGTTCCATTGTGCACTAGGCCTTCGTGTGCACTCGACCTTCCCGCCTTCGTACCGAAGATCCGAACCGTTCACATTGATCTACACATATAAATTAGTCTAAATATGTAAAATCAAATTATTTGAAATTTATTTGCCCATCCATCATGTGACTATAAAAAACAACGATTTTTAGCCATACAATTTTGTAACACTTCAATGGATGGACAAATGAATTTCAAATGATTTGATTTTACATATTTAGACTAATTTATATGTGTAGATCAATGTGAACGGTTTGGATCGTCGATACGAAGGCGGAAAGGCCGAGTGCACAACGGAACATTACCCTCTCTTTCTCTCTCTCTATATATAACTGGTGTGTTGTTAACTTACATTCGCTTACGTCAAAAGGAAGCTGTCTTAAAATTTATTTTAAGTATGTTGGTGTGGTCTGAGCTTTAACCTGGGAATGTTGCCTTTATTCTTTGCTTACTTCAGACGCAATTAATATCTTTGAATATCATATTCATGTTTTTCTTTCTAGTCGTGGTTGAAATTTTGCCTTTCGGTACTTGTACTGAAGAAAACTTGCAACTTGTGTTGTGTAGTATCGATCTTCTAGTGGCCAAACTCATGGAACCATGCAAGTATGCACGTGTCAAATATTTGTATATACACTACCTATTAACTGAATAATCTCTTTCTAGTTCTAGAGCAAGTGTTTAGGATATTTTTATTTATAATTAGTGAAATGATTGAGCTTACTAGTAATGGGTAGAAGTAAGAACGTAGGTCACTAGGTGGCAATCCTGGAAGTTATGGAGGCTAATTGTTGTAAACAGATTAGAAGTGTAATGATCAAACGAAGAATTGGTCAGTGGCCAAGTATTATATGGATTTCCTCAAACTGACTGGTAGCTGTTTAAATATCAAAATCTCTTGAATGGGTGATTGGTTTTGAAAATCCGTGCGTGATTACTGCTGATACCCCACATGATATGTTACAACCAAACTGAAACCACACATTATTTCAATCACTTAGAGGATTTCATAGCTAGTTTCTCTGTTCTGCATTTTTTGTTTCCCATGCCACACCATATATGACAAATCCAATTTGACACAAATCAAACAAGATGATCACAAACCACAATGCTCATTTTCAAAACTCATAAACCTCTCAGAGCATGCTGTCAACACGAGACGGAAGCCTCTTGAAGAAATTGCTTGGTACTGAAGGCATCTTGCTTCTGAACCTAGGGTGTCTCAACGCAAATAACCCCACCACAAGTGCCACCATTTTAAACGGTGTGATATACAGGACAACTGCTGCCAGGAAGCAGAATAGTATAAACAAACATGTAGCTCTAGGATCTCGCCAGCTGAGTAGGCTCTGGAACCTTTCCCCCTGTGTTGCCAAATCTCCTACCACTGTTTGTATTCTTCCTGCAACACTACGAAGCCTATCATATCTCATCATCACTATGTCTTGTGGCTTTGTAGTGGGGAATGTATCAAACTCTTCATCTAGTTCATCTGGGTGGACTGCCTCAGCCCACGAGAGTCTTGTATCCATGTGGGGTGGGTGCCTAGCTCGGAATCGGTAGTTCCAAAGCCCAATCAAGAACATGTATAGGAACATTGTTGGAAGTATTAGCTCAGGGTAGCAAACTAGTATTAGAAAGAGGATGTGGACAAGAACTGTGGTGATTGGGTTCTTCCACAGGCACACATCATTGAGCCACTTGAACATGCCAACAATCCCTGAGAGGACTGTCATGATTCGAAAGAAGTTAGCCTTGCTCCTCCTCATACTCCACATGTGGGAGTCAACATCCAGCATATACTCCACCACTTCCTTCCTCAATGGTGGCTCTGCTCGCCCTAGTCTAGTTGCCACAATGCTCATTGCCTGGTACCTGAAGCAAGAGATGCCCAAAAAGTTAGATTTGAAAATTATCTGTAATTGGGTATTAATTGTATGAGGACTTTAGACCTTTGGGATAAGGACACGAGTTTTGTCATGAGTTATGGACTTGAATTAAATTTGGACTAGTGATTTAGACATCTAAAACCGATATTTGCATGAATAGAGGCCGACAATACCTGAGACTGTCGAGTTGGTTCACAGTGAATGGATGTAGGTAATGCATTTTTGGGAGGAGTGGATGGCCATAAAGGTAAATGGTGTTCATGATAGACAAGCAAGTAAAGCGCACTGCCAGTTGAAGCTCACCCATCTTCTTCACCCCCGATGGTTGCAATGCTATAAGTGGATACAAGTGTGTGTAAATCCTCTCAGTCTCAAGAGTTGATAGGCGAATCCTGACCTTCCCGATCCTCGAATCTCTTGTTGGTCCACCTCCATTACCTAGGTGGCAATTGTCAAACACCCCAAGCGTGATCACAGTGCACGGGTCATACACCTCCCATGTATATTGCTCATTCCATTTAGGAGAGAAAGAATCAACCATAGTTCGAGTTCGGACCCACTTTTGTCCATATTTGGCAACGCAATAGGCATCAGTGGTAGCACGACCATCTTTGGCCTTCATTGGAACCAGTCCTTGAGCTCCTAATATTCCAACCTCAAGTATACCGATTGGTTTTTTCCAAAGCTGACGAGCTGTTGGCCGTTGGTCGCTAATGTACATTGTGGATTCATCCATAACATGGTATCCACCTTCAAGACAAGCTCGAAGGTGGACTCTGGTTGAGAATTTGAGCTCTTTTCGCTTGTCACCTTCTAACACACCGAATCCAAATCGTTCCATGTTGAACCACCGGGAATGGACGGGCCTGTGGTCTAGCCTCTTTTCAAAGACGGTGAGAGGGAGGACGAGGCGACCAAGGATTTCATCTTTGGTTTGGCTTACTTTATCCTCAACTGACAGCACTAATTGTTCTTCAAATGGTTCGGCTGCAACAAACACAAGGTCCTCGTTCCATACAGGGTTTAAAGTTCGAGCTGGGCAGAGCTTGGTCTTGAGCACTTGGTTTCCTACCTGCATAGACATAGGTTAAAACAGAATTTAGAAAAAGCCAGTTCATCATAGAGCTGGTGCAAAAAAAGAAAAAAGAAAAAGAAAGTGTGAACTGCAGTGTTTGACCATGTAGTTTTTTTTGTTTTTGTTTCTGGAGGATTAAACAGCCAGAAAGCTCTGGCCAAACGACAAATTTATTTTACATACACAGACTATAATCATGAATTCTCACATGTTTTCCTCCTTTTGGGTTTCTGATAATGGTAGGAGACTATATCTCTCATAGTCATTAGATATGAAAGATTGGAGTTATAGTAGGTGAATTTGATGTAAACTCTGACCATATCTAGACAACTCTGACCATATCTAGACTCCACCAGAAAAATTATTACTACAACAAGAGAAGATGGCACAACGATTGACGACAATCTACACTATCCATGAAGTATGAATTTGAACTATTAAACAATATCTTATTTGAGTCATTAAGCACACCATTTACCTCTGTCCTTGTCTGTGTGTGATATTGGTTTCTAAATGATGAAGCACATCACCAAAATCTCGTTGGCTATTCTCTATCATGTGCCAGAATTGAGAATGATTGTTACTCAAACGTCAAAAACTTCAGGAAGCAGTCTGACTGACCAAAGGTCATAGTTAGAGTCTCAGTCATCAATAAGAATACATTGTTATCAAGACATTCACAATGAAACTCTATTTGGGGCATTATATTTTTTGTGAATGAACTAGGTCAGAATTGATAGTTTCATTGCATTTAAGGGTGTTAGAGGTATGTTCTTATTTCCAAACTTCAGGAAAAGGTCGGCAACTTTTTGGTATCTCCCCCACAACCACAGTTGTCAATATATTGCATATCTTCCTATATGTATCTCGATACGATAATATAAGTAATGAATTCAGTTTATATCCCATGCAATTTATCTATACTTAAAATATCTCATTTTTATCATATTGTATCTTGCGATACAATACGTTTTGCACCGATGTACGATACGACACAGTATGAAAAACTATAGCTTTAATCTACTTTCGGATTTATTTCATAATTCACCTGAAAGGCCATTTTAAAGCCCAAAACCTAGATCTGTAGGATTTTGTGCCAACGCAATAAGATTTCTTCTTTGATTATTCTGCTTTATTGCTTTATTTCTTTTGCTTCGTCCATCCTGTTTTTTTGGGTTTATTGCAAATACCATGTTAGTTGCTTTTTTGGGATTCCTACTCTTAAACGCTATTACTTTCTTATTTTTTTTCTCTTTCTTCTGTCGTCCTTTATTTTTTTCCCCGTTAATTCTATATGTTTTCTCAAACTATTTTCTCATGCTATATGATGTCCTTTTTTTGGTGTGTTTGTAAGTTTTCTCTCTTAAAAAATTAAATTCAGCAATAAATTTGCATTGTTAATTACATTATACAATTATTGATTCATCAGCTTTAGTTTTGTTCATAAGAGGTACATGATTAATAATTTTAATTCAAATTATAAAACATTTAATTCTTATATTTTGTGCTAGTTTTTATTCACCTATAATTGCTTTAGATATAGACTAGATGATTACATATAATATGTCTACATCACAAAAATAGTGTCATTTCTAATACTGTAATCAGAGAGTTGGGGTTGTGTAATTTGTAGACAAACAACTTATGTGCATCGCCCGTGCAGATAAAATCCCCCAATACATCTCAATTAAAAAATCACAACTCACCCCCCCCCCCCCCCCCCCCCCCCAAAAAAAATCACAACCATGGACATCGACGACGACGAGGAGTTCAGCGATCTCTACACCGACGGCCTCCGCCTCTCATCTCCTTCTTTGTCCTCTCTCTCCTACTTTCCTCAGCCTTTGAATCCGACGAACTCTTCCTCAACGACAACGAATTCGAAGGCATCGGTGTCGTCCCAAACCTCGACCCCCTCTATCTTCTTCGTTTTCTTCTGAACTGAAGCACATCACCTTTACTCTTGAGCATGCCTTCGACTCCTCTGCCTTCTTCCCCGCCGGCGTCTTCACCGCCCGCCACCATCCGGCTAAGAAAAAATGATTCAAATCTTAAAGCAGAGTTCTTTGTTTGGTTTTGTAAAGCTTAAGGTTTTGTGATTGTGATTGTGGTTGTAGTTGCTGACGAAGCTGAGGTTTGCGAGGAACAATTTGATAACAGCGGAAAGGGAGGCTTTCAAGGTGAGATTTTAAAGAAAGTTTTGATTTTGAGTAGTAGTTTTGATGATTTAGTGGAATTTGATTGTTGGTTGCAGAGGGTGTTGGAGGATGTGTTTTATACGATCAGGGTTCCGTCGAACGTGACTAATCCGGCTTGTGAAGGAATATGTTTTTTCGTCAGTCAGAGCTGTAAATTTTCGTTTTGTTTAGTGTTATGTGATTGTATAATTGTTGCGGTTTATTGTGTTCTCACACTCTATGGTAGATGAGAGGTTCACATGAAACAATCATATATTGAAAATTTTAAAATTTTAACGATGGATATGTATCTTTGTATTTGAACACAAGTGACGGATATGCGGTGCAACTTGACTTTGAAATAGAAGTGTGTTGTTTATTTTGGGAGAATGTGGTGATGAAAAGATTGATGTTTGTATGTTTTTGTGTGTTTCAGGTTTTTAAATTGTGTAAGGTGAAATCGTTGTTCGTGGGAGAGAAGTTGGGGAGTGAGGAACTGGAAGAGGTATGTTGGAAAAGTTTGGATTTTTTGTATGAAATAGTGATTGTTTTTTTAGATAGGATTGTTAATTGATAAAGTTTGAATTTTAGATGAAATGGTGATTTTTAGTTTGAGAAAGTTTGAATTTTTAGTTGTTAATTATTAGGCCGTGCATCGCAAGCATGCATATAACTAGTACATGTATATGCAAGTCCTACTATACTGTACTAGTACACAATCAGTTATGCATGAGTAAGTTTTTGGATCTAGTTAACATTGTCCGGACGGAATTAAGGATCATAAATAATGTAATATTAAGAGCATATGCACAATTTGTTTTCTTTAATGTTTTAAGATTTTCTGGTGACTCGATAGTCAACAGGTCTATCCCTATTTCTCTTTGAAGTTTTTGATTTACCTATTTATTGATGAATTGTGATCATAGAAATTGATGCATTATTGGTTGCTTCATATTTGGACATGCATTAGTTTATCAAACGATACGATATAAGATACGAGATTATAGGAAAACGATATACGGTATGTTTCACAATTTGACAACTATGCCGACAACAATGTTGCAAAAAGCAAAAAGCGGAGCGAAGCAGGAACTAAGTGCCAGATTGAAAAATTATATATATTTAAGAGAATAGAAATCCAGAATGAATATAAAAGAAAAAAAATCAAAATATAAAAAACATATCCGAGAAAGTGCATAGCTCTTAAAACAATTCAGAAAATTAACACAAAATTTTTGTAATATAACTATAAAATCAACCGTAGAAGTCACTATTCCTTAGAAGTCTATTTCTCTCTACAAAGCTTTATAATAAACGGAGTTTTAGCGGGTTTTTAACAACTATACAACAGTTGAATGAATAAATTGAGTATAGTACTGACCTGAACTTTGATGAAAGCCTCAGGTGCTCTGCTCCGATCATTAGGTTGAACATCTTGGGCCTCAATAATATTAACTCTTAGATACCAAAGCTTAGGAGACACATAAACTTTCGACCTGATGCTATATATTCCTTCCCCATGGACTGAAGCAGCATCAGCATGCCATGCATCTGGGAAGGCCTCATCGGCTTGAGTGCCCATCCAAACGGCAAGCATAATTTCTCCTCTCACCTTCCCTTCGCCCCTCCGGTCCTCAAGGCGGTACCATTGAGGAGCGAGCGGACTGTCAGGTGGGACCCGTGTAGGAACTTCGTTAAGATCAAAGACTACCTTGCCCACATAGTCATCCCTCGCGACCATTTCCTTGTCCCTCACATACACTTCGAGTACTGTTGACTGAATTCTTTCTTTAGCGAAGGCAAAAACCTAGTTAAAAATTTATTAAGTTTGTAAGAATTAAAATTCAGAAACCAGAGAAACATTTATAGGAGTTAGTACTCTGTTTCGTATTGGTAATTGTATTTGGTAAAAGAGAATTTTGTGCATATTAGGCCTTAAGATATATTATTATAAAGAATACCATGACTGTAATATTATACATAATTATATTTCATCACAGTACGATGATCCATGCTGCTCAGTAACATGCAACAATATGTACATCGATGATCAGTGAATAATGATTTTCCATCAATGAGAAAAATCAGTGATCAAATAAACTACGCATATAAAATGGAAAAATAGCATACAACTCATGAATGTGAAATTATTCTTTATAGATGATAATAAAAGAAAAGCAGTAAATAGCAAAAGTTTAAGCAAACAAATTTTAAGAGAACCAAATTGTTAGTTAGTAACCTATGATTATATGATGGATTAGATGTGAATATTTCAAGAACATGTTGTTGAAGTATATTGTAATCTGCTAAAAACAAGCATTTCTACTATTGAAAGTTTCAATAATTATAGAGAAATAATAACAAAACATGCCTGGTACCATTCTGGGTTGGTCTTCTTCTGAAAGTGCTTGGTAGTTCCTTTATAATTCCCAAGCTTGACCTCTACATAGGGATCACAACTTCCAGTCATTGCATTTGGTGGCAGGTCTTTTGCCTTCTCAACTCTTGCATAAAGGTAGTGCATTTGTTCGACAAGATCATAAGTACTTGTAAGTTTATCCCCGCCAATCCCCATCCATCCACCTCGTCCATGGCCTCCTCCGGGCCACCTTTCTCCAAGTTGTGGGTTTGTATCTTTCAGCTTGTACTCCTCAGCTGAACTTGACTTGGCTTGATGCATCATCACAATAGGTAAAACTTCAACTCCAGCTGGACTTTTCTTTTCAACTCTCTTCCCTTGTTGTGGTGTGAATTGATTCTTCCTTAGATGCTGAAATGTCTCGACTTTAGCTCCCTTTTTTGCCGCTTTGATGCCCTTTTCTTCTTCTTGTTCTTGTTCTTTTTCTTCTTCTTTTATGATCCCTTTGATCTCGTCCTTTTCTTCTTCAGGTAGAGGACTAGTCGAAGTTGGAGGGGGAGAAAGGGGTTTAGGAGATATGTAGAACTTCAGGGATATATCACCCTTAACAGAAGAAAAGAACCATTTTTTCTCTAGTGGGAATCTTTGGAGGACTTCTTCGCCTTCACGAACAATATTGGCACAGTTGACTCTGATCTTCCCTAGAAAATTGCGACCAGGGAAGGCTTTACGATCGTTGTAGACAGAGATTTCAATGTTTTGTGTTTGTAGCTTGTCGAGGTTGGAAATGGAAAACTCGAGCTTTTGGTTCCAAACAGGGTTGAGATTTTTTGTGACTGTTAGTGTTCGGCTGAGCTGGTTGTCGTAGTCTACTTCGGTGAATGCGCTTGATGAACCTTCTCCGTCTTTGGGCATAAGATCATGAGCTTCTACTACCTCTACTACAAGTTTCATTAGGAGAGTTTGATAGTGGTCCTATTGAGGAGTAGATGAAGGAAGGAAGGAGTGTTGAGATGGGTTTTGTTTTCACTTTTGATACTGTTAGATGGGTGGCATTGCCTTCACGAGGGAGGCAGAGGGATTCTTTCATGGGGAAGCTGTTCTCTTCCTGGGCATAGGACTGAAAGGGTCCAAAGAAGGGGAGAGGCTTGGTGGTATGTTTAAAAGATGGTAGGAGAGGGAGTTCATATACGCCCTCTAGATTTTTTTAAAAAAAACCTAATATTTACCTCAAACATGTATTGTTTGCATGTACAGCATTGAAAGCCTAAAAAGTTTTCTAGCATCAGGTTATAAGTGCAAAATTTGAGGAAGTTTTAGTTAATATACAAACAAATTGTACTAAAGTCTGCATAGGTTATGTATCTGTACTATCGAAGAATATGATTTATGGACACATGGCTGTGCAACTTTTATGAGTCATAGCAGTTTATGTAAGTAACCTTTATGTAGTTAAATTTTATCCATACATTTGATCTTTATCTTTAGAGCTACGTCGTACTTTTATCTGAATTTGTGTCTCCATCCGGTTATAGGTTTTTCTACTACCAAGAGATTATTAATAGTCCTCCCTCACCACGCCTTTTCAATCCACATACCAATCTACAATGGTTTCATCTCCGACACATGTAGAGAGCATGCGGCGTGAATCTATTATGTCAAGAAGTCTATGATATCTAATATCTTATTGATGGAGTCATGGATGCATGCCTTGGCCATAGCAATTTGTTCATGTTTCATTATATGGCTATCTCTTGGACTGAAACAGTGTCTTCTGTTGTGTGGCAATGGGAAGGTCTTTCATGCAAATTATTACAACTGCCTAAAGTGTGATCTTTGGCCTTAATCCCCAAATCCCTTTCTTCTTTGAACAGCAATAACAGTGAGAAAGCAAAGAGAAGGGGCTAACTAAAGAGCAAAGCAGAGGGAGTGGGGTCAGGAAAGCCAAAAGCAAAGGCTTAAAGGTTTTTTAGTGAATGTGGGTTTTGCTTTGCCAAAGGTGCTTTCCTTCATGCTTTAATTTCTCTTTGATATTTGATAGATGTTGCTTGATTTTTTATACTGGAAGAATAAAGTGAATAAATCATAATGACTTACCCTTCAAGTAATCAAAGATTCTGGAGTTTAATATATTATTTATGTGTTGGTGGGGTGAACATCAAAGATCATTTAACAACTAAAAGTTGTATTCTGAAATTATATGTAGTATTGTATTAATTATTTGTATGCTAGCACAGCCTTCACAAAAATTTATACTCTGATATGAGCCTCATGAAGTGTCAAATACACACAAAAGTGACCGAAACACGCTTACCTGATAGTAGTTTGTTCTCTTTGGTAGATTTATTTTACACCACTTAAATTTTCATGGGGTTATACAGAATATGGAGTTTTTTTGGAGGTTATATGACTTATATCAATATAGAGAATTTTTTAAGGAAATAATCCTACTATTTACTGACCATTTCATCTTTTGTTTATCTATGTTCTTTGATCTAGGTACATCTTTACTGCTGTGATCTTTCGCAAAAAGATGCCCGAGGTATTGAGTGCATGTGCTTCCCTTTTCACTTCAATTCCTGTAGACACCTAGCACCTTTATGGAGGTTACCAGATAGTTTACATGAAAAGGCTTGCATCATCATCGCATACCTGATGAATGAGAAAAGAAAAGCAACTCTGGCCTCCTCCTAGAAGGCCATAGCTATTGGCTAAAACAGATCAAACAGGTTTTATTAATTTCTTCTCATATGAATATGATAACTGCAATTTTTACCTTCGCGTCGCATACAATATTTGGTGTAGTCGTCTATACTGGAAAATTTTGAAATTTTATTTGGCATGTTGGTAGTACCTGTTCTTATAATATAGTTATTTATAAAAGGATATGATCTTACTTTTACACATGAACACTGAATTGTCTGGAGGCAATTAACAAGCTACAGAGAAAGTATGTTGTGAAATTCTTATTGGCTTTACTTTTGATGGCAGAATCTCACTGACAATCTTAAACTAGAAGGCAGCCAGATTAGTTTTACAGCCAGTTTTTCAAGATTGGGCTTGATGCTCATCACATCTTTTCTAAAGTGATTTGGTTATCTTTATTCTCTAATTTATTTTTCAAATTGGAATTGATTCCTGTCTTATATTCCCTGGTTTTAATAGTTTCGAAGGACTAGAATCATCATGACCAATGCACACCTGTGTGTGTGGGGACCTTATAGAGTGAACTCAGAGGAAGGAATAACAAATGAAGTAACATTAACAGTTATAACTGGTAGCCGACTGTTTTATATTTACTCTTAAGTTGCACCCGTCACTGCTTACTATTGTGAAATTTTATTGTCATCACAAAAAATTCGAACCCACAACAACCAACTCTGTAGCACTTCCATGAACTACCACTGCATGTTGTCGGTGAGCGTGGCTGATTATAATGCAGTCGTTCTCATAAACTAATACTGCCTATCTGGGACAGTTGATGTGGGAAGCTTCAGTCGATTGGGACCCTTAAACCAATAACAAAGTGCTTTTAGTTTTTAGACAAGGGAGGGGTGAGGAGTGGCTCATTTAGGGACGGACCTTACTAAGGCTTTACTTAGCAAGTCGTAGTGAAAGATCTAAGGGCGCGTTTGGAAACCCAAAAAACTAGGAAAAGGAATGGAATACCGTGGATAGACCCATCTTATCCTATTCCACGGCCTGTTTGTTTTGAAAAAGAAAATAAAGGAAACAATTAAATATCATTCCCTAGGGAAAGATTTGAGCCGAATTCTATTCCAGCTCCACCCCCTCGGAAAGCTGGGTAAAGGAATGGAAACAACTAATTTTTCTTCAACTTAAATAAATAAATAAATAAATATAAGACCAACTATGTTAAAAGAACTTCACATAAAATAAACGTTAAATTTCAGAAACCACCGAACTTTTTAATCAGAGAATAGTTTTTTTTTTTTTTTCCGCTTTCAGTTTCGGCAAATCACCTCGCCAACTTTTAGTACCGAACTAAGATCCCTCTTTCGGTGTAAATTACCCAATGTTCTTGATCCCGTTGATTATATATTTTTTACCCGATTCTTTTTTAAATTCAAATATCAAAAGTGAAAAGAATTAAATTACAAAAAAATAAAAAAAATAAAAAATAAGGTAAACTAATTAATTTTGGTTAGAGTGGGTGATTTTAGAATTAATAAATCTTCATTTTTTGGGAGTGTCAGAGGTATGTTTTTTCTCTCCAGGAAAACAATTTTATTCATTACTCAACCTAAAATGCAAAATGTCAGAAGTATGTCCATGTACAAATGTTATCAAAAGGTTTTTCAAAATGCCGTAATCCATAATATTCCATTGTTTGTCAAACAAGACTATGGAATGGAAACAAAAAAAAGTCAATTTCATTCCACCAGTTGCCAAACACACACAACTTATAAAGTTAATTCATCCCTTTCCCTTTCTTTCCATTCCTCTCCATTCATTTTCATTCCATTTCTTCCCATTTCCCAACTTAAATGTTTCCAAACAGACCCTAAGGGAAACCAAACGAGATTTGAGTTCAAGGGACAAAGACGATTTAGGATGAGGTGGAACGCACATTGAGGAGGGTGTTAGCGTAGTAATTAACACAACACATGACGCTTGATTGCTAAGTTGATGGGTATGTTTTATTGTATTGAAACTCCACATGTGCGAGCGGGATACATGATTCCGTAAGTTTATGAAATGACAATTAGTGTGGGGAGGGCACTTTTTATCTTCCAATTTTCCAAGAACACGCGACAGGTTCTAACACATTTGTTGGAGACCTGTGTTGAATGAATAAATGGGTGCCGAAATTCAAAATGGGAGGGGGAGAAAGTTCAACAAGGGAAAGTGGGTAATGAGGAACGCGTGCAAGCTTTAACATGAGAGAGAAAGTGGAGTGTAGAATTTTTTCCCTAAATGACCCTTTTTATGAAAGTATGGACACAAACGACCTGTTTTTTGAATTAATTCCATAAACGACTCACTCGCTTTTTGAAAAAGCGAGTGTGGTATAAACCATCACGCTTTTTCAAAAAGCGAGTCTTGGGGTTCAGAAAATTTGTAAAAGCGAAGACTCGCTTTTTGAAAAAGCGAGTGTGGTATAAAACATAACGCTTTTTCAAAAAGCGAGTCTTAGGGCTCAGAAAATTTGAAACCTAAGACTCGCTTTTTGAAAAAGCGTGATGGATTATACCACACTCGCTTTTTCAAAAAGCGAGTCTTGGCATTCTCCTTTGGATCATCGCCCACTACAAATCGAACTACACCTATTTGCTCCTCCCTCGGTCTCGGCCTCACCTTCTTCTCCTCCTCCTCCTTCTTCTTCATCTTATTCTTATTCTTATTCTTATTGTTGCTATCATTATTTTTATTCCCCATTAGACTATATATATTACGTTATATTGGAGAAGAAAGCATCAATCAGCAAAACCCAAAATCTCAAGACTTTTATGAAATTTTATGAAATCTCAAGACTTTTATCTCAATCAGCAAAACCAAAAATATATGCACGCGCTATATTTATATAGAGAGAATATACTAATATATTCAACAATAACTAGTGTCAATCTAACAATTATAAATGCCAAGTCTATAACAGATTGCTGAGCAAGGAAAACATATACTGACAACATTAAGGTATTACAAACATCTAGGTTGTGGTTGCATACATTAAGAGATGGAGAAAATGTTGCATACAAACATCTAGGTTCACTGAGATATTAGATTGATCTTATTTTTGAAGGCTTGGGTATGTACAATTGAGGCTAACAA
This sequence comes from Hemerocallis citrina, assembly GCA_017893485.1. Taxonomy (NCBI): domain Eukaryota; kingdom Viridiplantae; phylum Streptophyta; class Magnoliopsida; order Asparagales; family Asphodelaceae; genus Hemerocallis; species Hemerocallis citrina. The sequence continues at coordinate 92,802 of JACEHZ010000549.1, read as the reverse complement.
TGGGGCTAATCTGATGAACTAATCCATAATTATTAATTTATATAGTTAGTGTAGCAAAAACTAAGAGGTGACCCATTTAAGATTGAGGTGACAGGTGTTAATTTGGTATGGATAACGGTTCGTTAACAAAGACTGAATGGAGATTAGAGGAAAAGTGTTCATGAGCGCCAAGCCAAGACTCGCTTTTTGAAAAAGCGAGTTTAGTATAAACCATCACGCTTTTTTAAAAAGCGAGTCTTAAGTTTCTTATTTTCTGAACACTAAGACTCGCTTTTTGAAAAAGCGTGATGGTTTATACCACACTCGCTTTTTCAAAAAGCGAGTCTTCGCTTCTTCAAATTTTCTGAACCCCAAGACTCGCTTTTTGAAAAAGCGTGATGGTTTATACCACACTCGCTTTTTCAAAAAGCGAGTGGGTCGTTTATGGAATTAATTCAAAAAACAGGTCGTTTGTGTCCATACTTTCATAAAAAGGGTCATTTAGGGGAAAAATTCCGGAGTGTATGGGATGAATTGGAATTTTTTGGAAACTATTATTAGCGTTCCTGGGTTACTTTATGAGTACCAACTACTATTCTTATTAGCTGTCTCTTCATTTTGAAAGTCACTAATGAGAATAGCGGGTTATGTTTTAAAATATTTGAATTTATTTGTTTACTGTTGCTATTTCCACTAGTGACCTTAGCATATATGAGGTTGCTAATGACATTAGCGATCTCAAATGAATGTATTAAGACACTTAGCAATTTTTAAAGAGTTTTTATTCTCTTGGGAATTTAAAAAAAAAAACTTAGGCTGCTATTGGGAATATCAACCTTAGTATACTTCGGTCGTTATTCGCAATAGCGATCCCAGTAGAAAACTCAATCTCCTTGTTCTTTATAAAATTTGCAAAATAGTCACATAACTAAGGCCTCTATTCGGAGTAGCGATCTTAATACAATGAAGGTCAATCTCCTTGTTCTTTGTAAAATTTACAAAATAGTCACACAACTAAGGCTTCTATTCTATATAGCAACCTTTATACTATTCCGAATAGCGACCTTAGTTTGAAAAGTAAATTGATTGTTATATTTTCCACAGAGCAAAAGCTCTCTGGATTTTGCTAAATGTTAGAATACAGTTCATTAAAGGTCGCTAATCTCATTAGCGACTTCATATATGCTTTGGTTGCTAATAGGAATAACAACAACAAACAAATAATTCTAAATATTTTAAAACATAGGCCGTTATACCCATTAACAATTTTCAAAATGAAGATGTCGTTAATGAGAATAGCGGCCGCTGCTAACGTGACACAAAGCAGCTCACGAGTGCTAATAGTTTCGAAACCGGCCTACAATTGCATATATTTTCAAAAAGTGGCTTATGACGGCAAAAAATTCGGATGAATTGAGAGGGCAAAAATGTTAGGAAAGAGGATAGCTTGTAGCAGCTACTATCCAGGGATTTTGCCAGATAGGAATAAAATGAATACAATATGTACTTAGTAGTTGTTTCTTATGAACGTTTTCCCTGTATTCTTTTATTTATTTATTTATTTATTAGCGAGATACAAATGGAAGAACCTCTTCAAATAAACTTGCTTTGGCAGTTATCCTTTTTTTGTTGTTTGGGCTATGTAGGGTGAGTGAATTTCTCTCTTCAAAATCCTTATTAAGTTGGGCCGAAACTTAAGTTTAGGTCTGGCCCAGTTTTCTATTTGGGCTGGCGTAGTTAACTTCTAATCCAATTTGGGCCTTCATTAAATGTGTTGATAATTTATTCACCCCAAAAGTGAATAAAAATTGGCTTAGTACGTTTTTTTAAAAAAAAAGTCTCATCTTCTGCGCTCCACCTCGCTCTTAAGAGCGTACAACCAATCAAACGTCGCCACGTCATTTCCTTCCTACCTCGTCCCCGATGAGGTCTGGTTCGATCTGCTCTGCGCGATCTCGTCGGAGGGCGAGTTAGCTTACGTAATGTCGCTGAGTTTGGCGGCGGAAGCGGCGAAGGAGATGGCGTGGGAGCAGCTACACTCGGGGCCGTGGAACGAGGTGGGACCCTCGTGGAGGGACGCGTACGCCGTACGCGATGTCGTGTTTGCACGTGGCGAAGATTAGGGAGGGGATGGGGGAGGTGAAGGAGGCGATGAGGGTTCTTGATTTGGGGATTATTATTGGGGGACCGCTACTGAGGAAGGATCTTGATGCTGCGCTGAAACGGTTTTGGGGATATGTTGGGCGGCAATGGCGATGAGTGGGGATAACGGAAGGAGTTTTGCGGTGGAGACCTCGGGAAAGTTCGATTTGCAACAGGAATAATTCAATCCCCCCCCCCCCCCCGCGCGCGCGCACGCACACATTTTAAACTAATCTGAGTTATATAGTGACTAGGTTTGCCCGTTGCCAGGAATAATTCAATCTCCATTTTTAAAGCTTTTAAATTTTTAATCTTTTTAGTTTTTAAAATTTTTATTTGAAATAAATTTTAAAAAAAATTTATTTTTTTAATTTTTTGAATAGAAGGGGGAGGGAGAGAGAGAGAAAAAAAAATAAATGAATAAATATAGTAGTTGTTTTGGGTGGGGGATTTGAATTTGAGTTTTGGAGGGAACTTTTGGGGGGAAAATATGTTTTGTAAGGTTAGATCTGGGCCTTTGATTTTTGAGGGGATTGAAGGAGAACCACTTGATAGCTTTCTTTGTGTTTTATTATATAGATTTGCAGAAGGTAGAATTATATAGTGAGTTGCTGAAACTTGTGTGGGGTTCATGAACAATATGAGTTGGTGGTTTGCTTACTTGTGGAAAGGTCTGTGTTTTGGTGTGAAGGTTAGGTATTAGAGGTGACTTGTATAAGTGCAGTTATCTAAATTTTCATTTGTTTGGATTATCTTATCTCTACTATTATAATGGGAGAAGGGGTTAGTGTCATTTGTCACCATTTTTTTTTTTTTTTTTTTTGTCGTTTTGTCATTTTGTCAACACGTGCAGCGCACGTGTTGGCTTTTTTCCCTTTTTTTCCCTTTCCATTCCCCCTCCACGTGCATTATGGTTTTTTTTGTCCTTTTCATTTCCCTCCACGTGCATCGCACGTGTTGGTATTTTTTTCCCCTTTTCGTTCCCCACTGCGTGCATTTTAGTTTTTTTTTTTTGGTCCTTTTCATACCTCTCCACGTGCATCGCACGTACATGATACTAGTTGAGATAACTGGAAGATATCGACAAATTCGTGTTTTCCTGTGATTTTGGCTTGACCAAATTTTGAAGTAAAAAAAATGGAGTTACAAATATGGAACATGTAGTTGCATTCGTGATTCCTCTGCCTCCACTTAAGATTACATTATGGGGGGACTTAGTAGCCAGTAAATCTAGTAAGCATTTGGGTAAATATCTCTTGAAACTTTTTGTATTTTAGGAGGCGGTAGAAGTTTGAATTCAAGATTTTAACTATGAGCTATAAATAACTGATTGGAAATTTGAAGTATATCTTCCTCCAATTTTTTGCCGAGGATTTAAAGAAAGAATCATATTATGCATTAACTCAAAGCAGTTGAATTAGTCCTCAATTATTTCCCTTCATAAATTGAATTCAACTTGATTTTGGTTTTATTTCTTTTTCGGAGGTTAATGTAAATCATGTAATTCCCTCTTTCATCCTCTTCTAAACATTCACACACACTGCAGCAGATTATGGTACAAGGATCGAGGTATCAAGTGATATTGAAATAGTGTAATATATATGATATGGATTTCAACTTAGCTGATGCAATACTGTTAGCATACAAGTACAATTTTTCTTAACCCTTCTACAACTTCGAAGTTTTAGCTTAGTGACAAGGACTTTCACATGGTATGAGAGCAACCCAAGTTCGAATCCTACCGGCTACACAATTTAAATGTGGATTTAAAAAAAAATACCGCTGCGTATAGTCCAGGTCTCGGTTCACAATTAGTTGGCCATTTATCTCGTGTCGTTGGTCCGTAAAAAATGGGCTCTCGACCTGAGGGGGCGTGTTAGAATATAAGTATAATTTTTCTTAACTCTTTTACAACTTCGAAGTTTTAGCTTAGTGCCAGAGACTTTCACATATTAGGATACAAGTGCAATTTTTTTCAACCCTTCTACAACTTTGAAGTTTTAGCTTAGTGACAGAGACTTTCACATGATATTGAGCAACCCAGATTCGAATTCCACATGTTACAATTTAAATGTGAATTAAAAAAAACACCGCTCCGTATAGTCCATGTCCCAGCTCACAATTTGTTGGGTATTTATCTCGTTTGTTTGACCCATAAAAAAATAGGTTCTCAGCCTGAGGGGGGCGTGCTAGAATTCAAATGCAATTTTTCTCAAACCTTCTACAACATTGAAGTTTTAGCTTAGTGGTAGAGATTTTCACAACAAAGGAAAATTATCGGGTCCATTGGATAATTTTTATGAAAAAATTAGATAAATAAATCTAAACTTATCTGGGTAAATGTTAGTAGCTATTCTATCTAGAATAAGTCTATTTGATATATTCTCGTAGAGAAACAGCAAATTGAAACCATTTTGTAGGTTGGTCAGTCAAGTCTGCACTTATATATATTGCCGTTAGAGCATCCACAATGGTGTTTCTCATATTTGAGAAAATGGCAAAATAGCATATAACAAAAATTGCAATTTGCTGCAGCCGTCATCTGCTATAATTTGAGAAAGACGGAACATTTTGTTTCGTCCGTTTTTTTAATAAATTTTTTAAGTAATGATTATATATAAAAATAGGTTAATTAAATAAATTAAATATTATAATATATACTAATGTACCTAATTAATTCACTAACCTACTATTTAACCTAGGCTAATTAACCAAATGGATTGGACGCCAAAAATGTCTTCTGACATGTCCCGTTTGACGATTTACGGTATATTTTTTTTTGTTCAGACGGTACATACAGTCTGATCATTTTAAAAAAAAGGTCAGACGAAACAACATGTTCCGTTTGATCCCATTTAAAAAAAAAGGGACGGAACAACATGTTCCGTCTCCTATAAATTGAGAATCGTCAATTTCGTTTCTCAAATATGAGAAGCGACTGTAGCTTTTTTGCCAAAATATGGCCAAATAGCAAACGACTGCAGCTGCTCATTTCTCATAAAATGAAAAAATGACAAAAATAGTAAAAATAGCAAACGACTGTGGAATGCTCTTAGTGTATTTTATCTAATACATTAAATTCTTTGTTGTGAGTTCCAAGTGTTCTGCCAAACCGTTCATTGTCATGCATGCTTGCTGAGAAGCGACCTTCTCTCTCCCTCGAAACATTTATATGTAATTATTTCTTGAGGGGTTCTCTAGTTATAATCAGTGGCTGCATCGATCACTGGCCTGCACGAAAAAATGGAAGGACATTGAGTATCTGAAGAGGATTGCAGGAGATTGAACTGTTCCTGTTGAGGTGATTGATCTTACCTTTATTTTACAAAATTTCTATCCATGCATTTTGAAACCCATATCTAAGGTTTGTATGTGATATCTCTCCTTGCATAAACAGAACTTCATTTGGAAGCTAAAGTTTATGTTGTCATACTAGATTCTTGTTTACCGTATGCACTGATTGAATAAGTAGTATATGCCAACATCATTTCTTCTGATTGAACTATTCAGTATATTTTCATGGAATATTCTTCTTTCTATTGTTGTATCCCATTTAGAAAATTAGCTTTCACAAGTAACGTGATTTGTGTCACACACAGACCTTGTACAAAATTTCTTTTATTTTGGATGCTTTTAGCATTGTCTGAATTGTTTTGGGTAAAAAAGTATCTCAACATGCATCACTAAATATACTCCTTAAATTGTAAATAAAGTTCATATCTCAACATGTATTTAGTATGAGCTGTTGTTGGACAATTTTAGGGACTGTATTTGGAACTGTCATATATCGTACTTGATGCTGCCGATTTCTAGTGTGTGAGCAACAAATGCTTGTATTTGATGGAAAATGCAGATCTCAGTCGTAGACCTGATCTTGATCCTGATGAAAGGCTAGTATGTGATTGGAATATGGGGATTTGGTAGTTGTTGGCCGCCGAATACCTTTCAAAAAGTCTGAACCATCGGGGAGTATTCCCGGCGACAAGCCCTCTGAAAATCAAGTCAGCAACCAAGGGTGTAAATTAGGGTTTAGTGGCAAAAGATTGATTACGTGGTAACTGAGGAGGGTGACCTGTATTTATAGGCTTGTAGAGAATTAGTTAGGGAAAGATTTCACAGCTGCCTAATCCAATCCCGTGGATTAGGAAAGTGATGGAATAATTAATCCCTTGATTTTTGGGGAATTTAATCACCAGTCATAGATGGTTGGTCAACCTTTCCTTGGTTGGCTGACCGTAGGTGGTGGGCCTGTAGACGGTCCGTGAGCTGGTCTTTGGGCTCGTAGCTGCTTGCAAGATTACTATCTTGACCTTAGGAGACTCGAGACCCGTGTAAGAATTGTGCGGTGCCGATTAGCTGCGATTTTCACCATCATCATAAGCCCCCATTCTCGGAAGTGAGCTTCCGGTCACCTTCGAGGAGTAGGTAACTCGCAGGGAAAATCACATCGGCGTGAATGTCCGTTTATCGCAATGATATTAGATCCCTTTTTCCAGGGGTCTAGAGGTTCGACTACCGAGGCCCGAGCCTTAAGGGGCAAGGCCTGAGGCACGAGGGGCAAAGGGCGAAGCGATTTGCGAGGGGCAAGGAGGCACGAGGCGCGAACCTAGTTGCGGAGAAATCTGCGAGTGGCTCGGAATACCATGCCGAGGGGCAAGGCACGAGACGCGAGCCTAGTTACGGAGAATTCCGCGAGTTGCTCAGAGTACGATGCAGAGGGTCGAGGCATGAGGCGCGAGCCTAGATGCGGAGAAATTCGCGCGCGAGTTGGGCGATTGCAAGGTTTTAAATCTCGGATTTTGGACTCGTCTCGACAAGGGATGTTTCATCGGATCGGAGATATCAAAGATCGGGGAAATGTGATCATCTCGGATGTTCATTTCGGACACTCAATAAACATATTTTTTTTTGTTACGAAACAAGATATTATGTGTTCTATATGTCATTTGTTATATAAAATATTGTATAATATAACTAATGACATGAATCGATCACGGTAAATATTCGTAGATTTTAACAACAATATAAAAGAGAATGTAATATGTATATAATTAAATTGAATTTACATTGATTAAAAAAATGTATTAGTTAATAGACTTAATTGACTTTGCATATACACAAATAATAGAGAGACGAAATCCTCACATTATCTTAGCTTAATGTCCTATATTGAAAGATTTATACGCAAAAAGTAAAACAAAAAAAAGTATATTCACAATAACATTAGTGTTTATTTTGGCCGATATTTCGGCTGATATATTGACAATTAAGGCGGACATCTATACATTTCGGTCTAAAACGATATGGATTATAATATTAGTGATTTCGTATCGACAAGCTAGCCGTGACGAAATTTTGGCCTTATCGGCCGAAATTTAAAACAGTGGGCGAGTGACGTTGGATTCGGTATTCGCGTGACTCCGCGCGATCATCGAGGAGTCGTTACTTAATTTTGTAGTTATCGAGGAGACGTCACGTGACTAGGGTCACTCGAGAAGTCGTGCTCCCCTCTATAAGTTTCCTTCCCCTTTTTACTTTCTAGGCTTATTTTCTCTTTCTTCAACCAGAGATTCTCTCTCTAGAACGACTCTCTCCTAAACTAGTAAGCTGCGTTTTTTCATGTCTAGTGATCAGTAGAGTGGTTCGGCTTCGTTCTCTGGCCGAAGCGGGTCGTCTTCAGGATCTTTGTCTCAGTCGTCCTCGTCGGCGAGCGAGCTCGAGAGTTCGAGCCCCGTTCATGTCCTTCTAAAGGTCTGGAAGAGGAAACAGAGGCTGAGGGTTCGAGTCCTGAGGGGACGGAGTGTGGTCACTATGAAGAGGCGCCCGAGGAGATCAGAGAAATGGAGAGGGAAAGCTGTGAGGGAGCGGAGCGCGGTCACTCTGTGGCGCCTAAGGAGGTCGGGGGAAGGAGAGGGAGAGCCCCCGGGAGGCGATGGAGGAGGACGAAGAAGTTGAGGGGAGTTCCCAGGTTCAGGAAGTCGGGACCTCATCCCTTGATAGCGTTGTTGCCATCCCCCTTCCTCTTGTTCTTCGACCTCGAGGAAGAAGAAGATGGTCCTTCCCTCTGATATGGAATATGAGTGGATGGCGTATGAACACGAGGGGGGCGTGTTTCGACCGTCTTTCGGCGATAAGCCCGTCCGGATGTATCTGGACAATTTGAGGGACGATGTTCGTTTTGGTGTACAACTGTTGTTGCCGGACAGACCAAAGATAGAGACGGACACAACACAAAATACTCAGGAGCCTCCACTGGCCTTCTCATCATCCAAGATACATTTCATAGTCCCTAAGAGTTCGAGCTGTTAATCCCGAGTGTGGGGATTCGTCCGATCCATAATCTGTCGGAGTGGTTCTGTATGTTTCCCTCAGATGTGTTTACTTTGAGCTTGCGTCTTCTCATGCACCCATTCATTAAGGAGGCCTTGAATTGGGCAGGGGTGAACCCTATGGTGTACGAGTCTAACTCTTGGAAGCAGCTGACTAGCTTCATTATGCTGTGCAATACGAAGAATGTGCCACTGAAGCTCAAGTACTTTCACATGTGCTTGAGACTGAGCATTTCTCTGGGTATCAGGGTCGGTGGTATATCGCCTCTCCGCCTCAAGTATCACGTGGTGCACAACCACTCAGATTCAATCAAGAATTGGAAGGCGAAGTATTTCATCATCTACAGTCCCGAGCCTTGGGATATCCCTACCAAGTGGTCGTATGAGTTCCCGAAGAGGAAGGATCCGAAGCCCTCGGAGTTCTCTTCGGGGGAGGAGGTAGAGTTTCAGAGGCTGTTCGAGGGGGGCAATAACATAGAATGGCGAGGATGACTGAGACGAAGCCGGCGGCCAACAACCACCACCAGATCCCTATATTTCAGTGACATACTAGCCTCTCATCAGGATCAGATTTACGGCTGAGATTTGCGTTTTTCATCAAGAACTCATCAACAGCATCAGTACATATGGTAGTAAAATGAAGGAACCTTAGATATGTGTCTGGCACAAGTATGTCTTCATGATACAAGTGTCCATGAATTAGTTTGTGCAACCTTTTGTTACATTTGGTTCAATCTCCTATTCTGGACCTGGATGGTGCTGGCACCAATCCTCTCTTAGTTGTGTGCTGTCACGCATGCGCACCCTAGTGCATCTTCAATTAACAATCCCTATCAATTATCATAGGACTTCTATGGTTGTTGCTTTATGTCGGACAGTTAGCAACAGATTTAGGCTTTGTACAAGCCCTATGCTAGGGATCTGTCTTCCTTATCTACATGAACACAATGAGTTTCATCAGATGCATGTAACTTATGACTTATGACTTATGAGAAGACTCAGTGATTGTTTCAAGGAAAGTTCTATTGTGTGAAGTTCGTAGTTCCAGAAGGAACATAAAATCATGATCTATGAAGCATAGACTCGAGCCATCTAACATGGATAATAGTTGACACCAATATAGAGACATGACAATTCCTTACAAAAAATAGGAAATTTAGACATGGTGATACAACAACATGTCTGTGTGTATGCACAATTGCACATAAGGTTGGACTAGAGGCAATCAATTGAACACTTTAAAGTTGCTTTGAGATTTTTGTCAATTGATGTCTTTTCCAAGTGTTTTAAGTGAACCTAAAAATAAAATATTAACACACAACTTGATACATGTTCAATTTATAACCCACGTTGTTCATGACCGGTGCCAATCACCTATCTCATCATAATATCCTGAAACACACAATGAGAAAGAAAAAAATGTTACCGTACAATTTAAATCCTTAGAAAATTTTGGAACCGATAATAGGCTATTAGGAAATGTAGGAACACGTAAAACAAATGTAAGAGAAAGATATGGAGAAAGAGTGATTTGCTTTTTTCCTTCAACAGGGATATGAGAGTCATCAGCAATACGCACATGATAATGAGGAAGTAAAGAAAAAGAAGAAAGCGGTAAAAGGAGACATGTTTAGAAGCACCTGAATCAATAATCCATTGATGTGAAGAAACATGACAAGTATTACCTGAGTGAACAGAATTACCAGGAGGAGGAGACAACATGTTACGGAATGCCTGATACTCTTCAGCAGAGGGGGTATACTGGGAGGAAGTTGACACATCTGTAGGAGCAGCAGTAGAAGAAGGGTCCATAATGGAAGACTGATGAGCAGCAAGAGGACGACCAATATGTTTTCAACACGTCACATACTCGTGAGATCGGCCCTGACAATAGGTACAATACTTAGTGTTGCGACGACTGTCACCACGGCCACGACCACGATCACCACGATCCCGTGAACAATAAGAACCACGACTCCTGAAAGATGATGCTGCTGTAAGTGATCAGAAAAATCACGGCTAGAGATGAGTGCAGACGGTGTTGATGTTTCAACAAGAGCAAGAGGGGGCACTCGTGATAGCCGAACATGAAGATCACGTATCGAGGGACTGACGTTGGTGGCAAAAATATGAGAATACATTTGATGAAGGGTATCCCAGATCTCTTTTGCTCTGTTGAGGAAAGTGATGGAGCTGTGGATGTCCTGGTCCATGCAATTGGTCATCATACTAACAATCAGGTTATCATCGCTATCCCATCCTTTGAATGTGAGATCTATAGTCGGAGGAGTTGACTCAGTGAGGTGATGGTACATCTCGCGCCCTTTGAGGAAACACGTGACAGAGTGGGACCATGTCTTGAAGTTGCTGTGACTGGAGAGATTTTCGGTTGTCATGCGTTCGGCCTTCAATAGAGAAGGAGAATCAGTCGCCGTTTGAGGAGAGGGAGTCGCTATTGAAGGAGGAAGGGAGGTCGCCGTTGTAGTAGTGGAGGTCGTCATAAGAGTATATATAGATTAGATCCGAAGGAGAAAATGTGTGAGAATGAGAGATGGTGATTGAAGAGGACATCAAAAACTTGCACGCATTACAAAACAACATGCATCACGAGGCAAAAAAATTAAAGAATTTTTTTTTTCTCGGATTTTATTTTTTATTTTTGTGAGTGGTTGGTTTGGATCTGGATGGAGTAGGAGGTGGATTAGGTTCGGGGTTTGGATGTGGAGTTGAGGGTGGATCGGGTGTGGATCTGGATGAGGAAGGGGCAGGTCCGGATTTGGAAGAAGGGGAGGTGAGCAGTGGGAGATGGGGCTTGGGAGGAGATGTGGACAGAAGGAGGAGGAGCGGTGGGAGCAGCAACAACAACATTCAGAGGGCGACGGCGGGAGCAGCAGGTGGAGGAGGGAGGGGGCGGAGCTGGTGGAAGAGGGAGGGGGCGGCGGGAGGAGGCTAAGGAGGGAAGGAAGGAAGTAGGGTTAGGGTTATGGGTTTGGAGGGGGGTAGGGATTTGGGTTTGGAGGAAGGAGGAAGACATGTTTTTTTTTTGTTTTGGGCAGAAAGAAAACCCTAACTTTTTTGGGAATTTATGTGTATACTTTTTCGGCTTTAATACCGTGTTAATTGATAGTATAGAGACAGAAATAATTACTTTATTGGATACTTTTGAATACAATGCCTTCTATATATAGGAGAGAAAAAAGAGTAATCTAAATCTAATTCCGATGTGAGACTAAACTAAGACTACTTCAACAATTTTAAATATTAAGAAAATCCATAATAATAATAAATAAATATGTAATAATGATAAAAGAAGAATATCCGAAAGTGGACAATGATAAAGAAACTTACAAAATAAATTTACTTAGAATAACCAACTAACAGTATCATTGTAAATCGTGTAGCTGGGCTAAAGCATAAGCAACTAAAGCTCGAAAGGAAACTAAAACGGGAGATTCTTGGCTAGCTTTTTGCAATAACAAATGCAGCTCAGAGACAGGAATCTTCCAATCTGTACCTAGCTCTTTTCACATCTATTGACAACATACTATTCTTATTATTTGTTTATTTTTGCTTCGCAATGGTTGATTGTAACTCTTGTATTCTCTTGTATTCTCTTGTAGAGTATTATTAGGTTGTTTAAATCATGTGGATTTTGTTCATGAAGGAAGCACAAGTCTCTTAGAGCATCTGTAGTCGTTGAATGTAAAAATATGGATATATGGATAAATGGAAATAAGAATCGGACTTTTGCTGCAGTCGTTTAAAGCTATATTTTAGCTTTCTATCTTAAAATAATATGCGACAGCACATGAAGTGCCGTCGGAGAAAAAAAAAACAATAAATATTGTGGGACGGCCCTCGAAGTATTGTCCGAGCGCGAAAATAAAAAATTAATAATAATAATTGGAGCGACAGCACTTGAAGTGTCGTCGGAGAAAAAAAGAGAAAAAAAAAAATTTCCACCCAGGGACGGCACATGAAGTGTTTTGGGCCATTCATCCAGCATTAAAGCTTTCTTTATACCATATTACCCAACTACTAATATATATATATATATATATATATATATATATATATATATATATATATATATATATAACTCTCTGGCTATCACAAGTGGGGGTATTTTTGTCAATTATTATTATTATTATTTTTTAAAATTCAAGGGACGGCACATCATGTGCCGTCCGAGAAATAGGGAGGGCGTGGGACGACACTCGAAGTGCCGTCTGAGGAGAATTTGTTTTTCGGTTTTTTAAAATTATTTTTGATGCTTTTTAATTGCGATAATTAATTAATTTTCCAAGAGACGGCACTTGAAGTGCTGTCCGACGAAAAAAATATTAATTTTTTTTGTGGGACGGCACTTCGAGTGCCGTCGCTCAAATATCGATAATTCCTCTATCCATTCTCAAATATAGCACGCGACTGTAGCAAAATATTGATAATATGGATATTTAGCAAACGAGTGCAGCGCTTTTTTTAGCCAAATATCCATATTATCGATATTTAGCAAACGACTACAGATGCTCTATACCAATCAGTTGTATAATTCTTGGATTGCTCCCATCTTTCCCATCTCAATATCGCAGGTGTTGTTGGAAATTGGGAGGTGTTTCTGTTACTTTTCATGATAATCAAGCTACGGCTGTTTGCAACTCTATTCCTCTTTTAGTAAATAAACAAAGGAAGAAAAAAAGATGCGTACTGTATTGTAAGCTTCTTAATGGTGGTGTTAGCTTGCAGGTGAACCTGGAAAACCCGAATGCGAAGGAATTTCCGAGGGCAGAGAATCTGGAATTTTGTGATTGTATTTAAGCGGAAGGTGAAATACGGAATATTCCACCTAAACGGTGGCACTATGTGAGATCACTTTCCATGAGTTTATCTGTCAGTTTTTGTTGGAGTGGTGTAGGAAGTCCTTCCCCCTACAGGAATTTAGAGCCGCATATAATTCATTTTCCTATCGTGATCTGTAGGAAGTCCTTCCCCCTACAGGAATTTAGAGCCGCATATAATTCATTTTCCTATCGTGATCGAACAGCCGAAAATAGTTGAAACAATTTCATATACATGCATATATTTCTCAGCTCAAACCAGCGTGACATTATTTTGTACATCAACTATTTCCCATTAATGAAACTCTATGTTCATTCCTGAAATTAAATATGAAAATTCCTGAAACTGTTTTTTTTTCTTTTCTTTTCTGAATGGTTCCCTTTGCAAACTATTATTTAGATGCTCTATATTTTACTGGGGAAATGCTAATTCTTGTTCTTGGGTTGATTTTGGACTAAGGTAGTACTGCTCACCTGGGCCTGGACTGAGACTCGAATGTTTTAGGGATTTGGACACTAGATCATTCCCATTACTTTCAGGTTCAGGTTTGATCCAGGTTAGCTATTTATGGTTCAAATTGGATCTTGATGAAAGTTCTGTCGAATTCAAGTGGTAAAGTCTGGTATTGGCAAGAGTCTTATTTCGTGCTTTAGGTAATTAATTAACTTAAGATTGATGAATGTCAATATTAAATTGCGACAACTGCCTACAAAGTCATTTTAATATTTATGTGCTTATGTTGATTTGATATTTTAATAAATGTTAGTTCTATTATTGAGTTAATTTTGTTCTAGGTAGTACGTAACATACTGGACCCGAATAATCCAGACTCGGATGGATCTTGTGCGGAGGGATTTAGATCTAGATGCAATACCATGAAGTAGGTTTAGGAATCAGTTAGTGATCACTTTTTAGAAATTAATGAATTTCTATGCGTTGAGATTGTGGGTAGCTTGTAAGCTTTGTAGCACGAACTTTGTATATGTATGGCATGTGAGTAGCAACATGCGTCTTGCATGGGAGCTGGGAAATGTTCAGTTCAATATAGGATAAGTGAAAAACTTGAGATGGTGTATACAAAGGATAGTCACTGACCTCTACCAAGCGTAAGTTGAGCACTTTTGGGGGTTGACATTAGCCCTGTGATGGGGCCTCGGTGGAACTGGGTCGTCACTACGGGAGCGACCCAGGATTCTTAGGAACGTTGACGTGTGGGCTAAAGGCTAGATCCTTCCCATTATTTTTTCAGGTATTTCATTTGCTCTGCTCTGCTCTGTTTTACTTCATTTTTTGTGCAGTTCTGGTATATATGTATTCTGCTACATCTCTCTCTCTTTTCGTTTGTTTCATGGCATAAGAATAAAACCCAAACATTACATTGGATTCATAGTGAATTAACTGAAAAACTAATGAAGGTTAATATCACATAATAGAGATGGACATTAATGTCACATTATGTCACTCAATTGATAGGTTTCAAAATGGGAAGAAGGAAAGAAAAGAGAAAGGAGAAAAGAACATAAAAGAGAGAGACATTTGCATGTGGAAGTTGAGCAATCATTTACATAGCTGTCCTTCTTTACAAGTAGACATTATGGATATCAATAAGGATATATAGAATATAAAGGTGGAGAGGTGGTGGTATTTGGGAACACCAAATTTCAGCTGTACTCTTCCACGGCTTTCTTCTCTTTAATTAGATCTGACTCCGGCATGAGAATAAAGCAACCACCTTTTCCCCCAATAATGTAATCTAATCTTATCACACTTCTTAATTCAATTTCTTTTACTATTATCCCATGTCACAAAAATATAAAGTACTCACCCACATAATAAAGGTACACATTACCCAAAAAGATGGTTGTAGTGAAGCTATTGGATTCTTCTCTTTCTCCTCTCTTTTCTCTCACAGCTTTTGCCATTCAAAACACCTTAAACACTAGGAGTAGGAGTCTTTAGACTCTTAGGACCACATCCACATAGTGGTAAACATATGCCAAACAGTGAAGCCATATTGCTAAACCAAAATCTATATATCTATTGGCGATGGATAAATGTTTTGTCCAGTTTAACTTTTGGGTTTGTTCTAGTGTCAATCTGAACAAGCTTTTTATGATCTTTACTGTTATAATTTCTTTGCAAGAAATCTTTACTGTTATAATTAGGGAGCTGAAGCGGTGTTGTGTACAGTTTGTCTGTTTTATCGTGTTTAGGGCTAAGATTTAGAGTTGAGGAGGTTAATATGAGTTTTAGTAATATATGAATTTCATAAATTAGTCAAGCATAAAAGGGGAAAATATTCCTCAAATATCCGCTATTTCTAAGAGCAAGTTCATGGTATTGAGGATATCTTAAACAACTTTGAAGTTATATAACTACTAGTAGTTTACACGTGCGATGCACGTTTTAATAAATATAGTTTTTTAAAATAAAAATTTAGATGTAGTCTTGATTTGAACCTAGGACTTCCTTTATAATAGTTATGCACGCGTGTTACACGGGTTGGTAGAATGACAAAACATTTACAAATGACACTAAGGCCTTCTCCCATTATAATATTAGAGATATAAGGTTTTTTGGGAAATACGGTAACAATAACAATAACAAAAAGTCTTTTTCTCAACTAGCTGAGGTCGGCTATTTGGAATTACAGTGTATTTTTTAAATATTAAAAATGTGAATATCCTTTAGAAGGGTACTGGGAAAATAAAACTTTAATTTTTGAATTTGTGTTATATGTTTTGATGTTTTTGATGCTCTTCATTTATTTTAAATCAAGTTGATAGTTGACTTCATTGACTCTTATACTTGTTTTTTTTTCCCGTAGAGCATCAACAACGGTTTCTCTCAAATATGGCAAAATGGCAATTTGATAAATAGCATATAGCGAGTGTGTGCGCAACAGTTGTTTGCCAAATTTTGTGAAAATAATAATAAAAAAAATTCGGAAGGAACATGTTGTTCCGTATGAGAGGTTTTTTCGAAATTTTTTAAAAGATTAAAATGGTAATAGTTTTAAAATAATTATTAGTGTATTAATTAGTTACTAATTAATACTAAAATATGATTAATTAACACTAAACCCCATTAATTAAGTAGGTTTGCTGGTCAAAAGTCCACAAACAGGACATGTTGCCCGTTTGAGAGTTTTTCTCTTCGGACCATTTTTTTAAATTTTAATTTTAATTAAAAAATAGTTTTTGGACAGAAAAAGTTATTCCATCTGACACTAAAAAAGATAAAAATAATAAAATAGAATTATAGGACGGTACATGTTGTACCGTCCGATTCCATTAAAAAAAAATAACATGTTCCGTCCTCTATATTTTAAGAAAGAGCAAAAAGTTTTTCAAATATGAGAAGCTACTATAGCAATTTTGTCGGAAAATGGCAAAATAGCAAACCGATGTGGCTGCTATTTTACCATTTTTTTTTGGCAAAATGGCAAATATAGCATACCACTGTGGATGCTGTTAGAAGTTGGTCTGTCAGTAATGGAGTTTTGGACACTATAAACATAGGGAAAAGACAGATGCCTCCTATTGTATAAACAGACAACATTCAAAACAAAAGCTCTGGTATAGAGTCTATTTTTGATTTGGTTGACTAAGTTGCCAGCAATCTTCTCTTATAAATATGCAAGAAAAGCATCTCTGTCCAAAGCAAACAATGATGCTGTCCACTTCAACCGTGAACTACCAGCATTTGTCCTACCTGCTGTTCATTGCTCATTCACATGGCAAAAAAAAAAAAAAAGAAGATATACATATGTAAAGAAAACAAAAGAAAAGTTGCCCCACCACACATTAACCCAGCAAAATGTGGCTATCATTCAATTTTAAGACCCCTTTCTCAAGATTTGCACCCTACTTTGTGATTTGTAAATCGATTTGTTTTTTGTGACATTGTAAATCTATGAATACCTTTTGGATATTGAATACTAATTACAGCACAAATTGTTTATTTGATGCACCCGTTGATTATACAATGGTCTATATTATAGGTCCGAAATAAAACTTCAACAACACTAATGTATACGGTGGGATGAGTAATTGTACTGGTAAATTGTTTCTGTGACCAACGTTACATCAATTAGTCAATTATTATCACAAGCTAAAAATAAGACGCTAATTAGTAAATTGTTTGACTTAAATTATAACTAGTCGGCTTGAGATAACTACATTATGTTCATTATTTATAGCTACACAAGCTAACAACCTTGAAGTGCTGGACAAAAAGATAGTAAGCAAGAAGAAAGTTTTTTGCCCTTACACAAGAATGCCTTATGATTTTCAGTAACTTGGAAGAGAAATGAATGAAAATATATATAGTTTTTGACGAAATTTAGATTGGTTCTGTTTAGATTTAGGAGATGAGCTTTTTGACTCCGAACTGCATCCCTTTGGACACTATAAATCTCTTCAGTGTGTATATCGCATCATATCCGTTCATTGTATCTAGTTGGTTTTAATGCTAGTATTCATAGAATTTAATTGGCTTTAATCATTGCATCTATTTGGTGCATCCTTTCTTTATAATTTTTTTTTCTTCTTTCATCATCAATTGATATCATCTTCCATCTTTGTTCTTAATTTTCTAGTCAATTTTCATCTACTAATATAAGTTGTACTTGGAGCAACATTCCAACACCAACTGCCATTAAGAATTTTTTCTCTGTTTTTTTTTAAAAAGTATTTTTAATATACATACATTCCGATTTCCAACTAACTGTTTGGTCACCTGCTAATGTAATTAGATTCCTAATTATCCATTAATATACTCTACTCACCCTTACCAAATCCACCTTTTCTATTATTGTACCAATTTTTCATGATTCTCGTTGTGACCAGATCATTATCTATGTCAGAGAATTTTCCTATCAAATTCACAGAATTAGAAACAGACAGGGGTACCCGTAGAATTGACTTAACAAGAAAATGATAGAATTTCAACAAAAAGCCCCTTATGCAAACTCATAGTTACATATTAATCCCTCACCGACATAATTTATTAGGAAAACAAATCTTAAAAATTGGATTTAGAATCTCCAATTGATGTATATCATACTCAGAGACAGCGATGCATCATGCATGCTCTTGTCATTCCCCATTATAGTGCGCTTTGAGCACTAAAAGACAATTGCTCTTGTGACCCCACTCCAAATATTCAAATACAAATAAAACAACTGCATGCTAACATCCTCTCTCTCTTTCTTTCTTTCTTTCTCTTTTGGTATCTCCTTTTTAGTTTTCCATTAGATTTCCAGAATCCCAATAAAACTATCTCTTTCTCTCTCTTTGAGTTTTCAATACATAGACAAGGAGTGAAAGTTACAGGTCCTTTTGGGCATGAAGAGAAGAGGGGCATAGTTTGGTATTTTTGCAATGGGTTATTGTGATGAAATCCAGAGGCAAGAACTGAAGGAGGCACTGGCAAAGGCTGTGGAGCTGAGAGCACTTCATGCTGCTCTTCTTCAAGGAGGGGGTAGTAGTAGTAGCCCTTCTGTTGCTGTTCATAATAGGATTAATTTTATCCAGTCTCAGTCTCAGGCTTCTCCTTCTCTTTCAAGATCTTCCCATCAGTTCTCTGCTGAAGATTACCCTGTCTTCACCCCTGTGAGTTTCCCAATCTTTTAATCTTTTTCTTTCTTTGTTTTGTGATTGCTTCGAGTTTTGTTGGGATCTTACATTATGGGTCTGTTTGGTTTGGTGGGATTGTGATCTGATCTGTGATCGTGTCCTAATTTAAGTGATTTTGGCATGTGGGAATGTTTATAATGGGCAATTAGAGCATCTGTAGTCGTTGGCTATATATCCAAAAAAATGGATATTTAAAAAAAAAAAAAACATTGTAGTCGTCGTCTATATACCAATTTTTTAGGTTTAGAATCAACAGGAGATGGCCATATTTGGGAAAGGAAATGGCTTTATCCATATTTTAGAAATCGAAAGATGATTTACCGTTTTATAGTCGGACAGTAGATGATATGTCGTCAGAGACAATTTTTTATTTATTTGGGAACTGTCGGACCCGTCCGAATTATTAAAAAAAAAAAAAGCTGATCATCTTCCATTTGGGAAAAAAAGATATTAAAACATAAATGTGTGGGACGGCAGATGAGCTGTCCTTCACAATTTTATTTTATTTATTTATTTTAAAAATGATCATCTGCCCTCCTTCAAAAAAAAAAATCTTCTTTTTTATGCAAATCTTCAGTTGGTATATCATGTTTCATTTTTTTCAAAAAAATTCATTTTATGAGTATTGACGACTACAGCGCTACCCCTTATTTGTTATTTCTATATTTTCCATATACCCAATTTTTAACAAAACGACTGCAGATGCTCTTAAGGGTGTGTAAGAAATTTTTTGTTTGGTGGTATTTGGGGTGTGAAATGTTTTTTTTATTTAAATTATATATTTTGCTAATATAGGGTTTTTGCAGTGAATCTTTCTGGGTTTTATTTATATTTTACTATGGAAGTGTGAGGAGTGCATTTGATGGCAACTTCTCATTGTGGGTCTTCTGCTCTGGGTTAATTTTAGAGGTACATAGGTTGACTGTTGGTTGAATTTTTAGTCTGAGGGGAAATGTTCATTATTGATTTTGAATTGATTAGGCTTTGTTAGTCTGAATTTTGATTTGTTTATAGCATTCTGGAGTTTTTGTTCTCAACTGGGAATGGAATTGACTGTTCTGGGTAAATGTGGTGGCTACTTGGCGTGCAGAATGTAACTTACAGGCTGTGTAGTACTCCATTATGGTGCATGAGTTAATAGCTCAGTCTGCAATTATAGTCAAGCAATAAATTGCATTCTTTTTTGTTGGTGGTCAGTGTTGCCATTTTAATAATGGGTAGTTTGTTACTTTGTTTTAGGTTGGGTTTTTATGGATTTATGGGCCTGTTAGTTATTAAGATTGATGATAAATCTTCCTCCGGATCTGAAGAGCAAAAGAAAAGAAGGATTTCTTTGTCCCTAAATTCAGCTTAATCTTTCTTTCTGTTTTGCATTTTAGTGGAAGAGTTCTTACTAGTGTGAAAAAACTACGTCCCTCCCTAGTTATTACAGGACAAAATCAAGATGATTGGGGCAAAAAATTATCCATTTTACAGGGGTGTATTGGATTGGAATTTGAAAAGAATTTAAAAGAATGTGAAAATCCCAGTGTATTCTATTAGGATTTTAAAGGAGTTTATAAAAGTCACAGTGTATTCAATTGAGACTTTAAGTGATTCTATTCAATTCTCGGTGTATTCAATTGAGATTTTAAATGACCCCATTCAATTCTCGGTGTATTCAAAAAGTTAATGATTTTGGTAGAATTGAGAATTTGGAGGATTTAGATGGAATCTAGGGTCCGAGGTATAAATACCAAAAGCCTTTCCAATTCTCACCTTCTCTGTAGAAACTTTCAAACCATTGGTGAGTATGGTTTTGTTTCCTTGTACATATGCCCAAAATTATCCCCAAATAAACCCAAACCCTGTAACCCCTGCTCTCTCCATCATCTTCTTCCTCCTCTCCTCTACCTCCCGACACCCTCCTCTGCTGCTACCCCACTCTCCTCTACCTCCCGACCTCCGATCCCCACGTAGAGGCCTAATTCAACCCAAACCCTAATTCAACCCAACCAACGATCCCCACGCAGAGGCCTCCATCCGCCTCCTGAAAGACAATGGAATCAATTTCAATCAAAATCAACGCGATGGAGTTGATTCAAAAATATTCTCAAGATTGCTATGGCATAAATTGGTTTCTCGTTGCAGGTACAGGACGAAGTGGATAACGTTTCATGGTTTGTATGATGTGGTCTATATAGTGAAACTGTTAACTGGAAGACCTATGGTGCAGAAATAACGAGTATTGATTTCATGAGGAGATGTGGTAGAGTTATGATGCCTAACGGGAGAGTTGGTGCTCCTTATAAATCTCTTGCTCCATGACTTTAGTTAACGGGTGTTATTAGTTATTATTATTTTATGCTATTTCAGAATGTTAAAACAACGAGTATTGAGTTGATGGACTCATCAACAACTCTCTCATGTAGGGCTATTTTTTTTTGTTGTTACTTCTGTTTATGTGGGTGTCCTTCTAGTACTTCAGAAAAAGCTTATGAGAATGATATTTTTATGACTTGCGATGTGCCTTGATATTTATTCGTACTACTTTTATGAGAATGACAATCTTGTGTAGGAAATGAACTAATTATAAAGTTTATTTTCATCGAATTCCTTCAAATTCCATCAAATTCATAATAAAAATTCCATCAAACTATTTTAAAATCCTTATAAATCTCAGTCAAAGTTTTAGGTGAATTCCCCATGAATCCCTTAAATACTGGGATTCTCAATTCTTCTAAAATCTTATGAAATCTCAATTCAATACACCCCTGTTAGTTTGTATTTGGATTCCCACTTGATGGGAATTTACCTCACCATAGACCCATTCGCATCCTTTCCCCCTCAGGTATCACCAGTCGCTAATCAAATGAGAGCAGAACTTTTCATCCTTCAGATATTCTCCATTGTTTTGTTTTGTTTTGTTTTGTTTTTTTTGATAAAAAGATGACTCAATCACCGCTTCATTAATGATAATTAACGAAATAGACATAAAATTACATAATAAGCCCGAAGGCAAGTCAAATATCAAGAACTCCCAAAATAGAGGCTATAACCTCAACAGCCTATTCGAGGCAACAAAATAGATACAATCAGCAACTAATCCAAAAGCTCCCATATGACTACCTAGGCCTGAGAGTCGCTCAAGCTGAGAATCAACTACTCCTCTTCCTCTTCCAATCGAGGTCCCTTCTTGATTCCAAGGTGCCCTGTCCATTCATGAATGAAGAGGTGAGTTTTGTGCAACAATACTGACAATCTACGATTAATACTGTGAAAACACAAGTCGTTACGGTATAGCCATAGATTCCAAATCGTAGAGGCAACAACAATATCCAAATCTAATCTATCCTCCTTTCTAATCCTGTTGGATCTAATATTACCCCAGACCTCCGAACTCGACCCATGACAATCCAAGACCCCAAATCTAGGACCCATCCTCTCCCAATCCATTCTAGCTTTAGGACAATTAAAAATAATGTGATTCGTATCCTCATCTTGTGTTTGGCATCTAGTGCAGGTAGCATTCACCGTAATTCCACGTTTCGTCATATTGACTTTCGATAAGATCGCATCGTTTTCCACCAACCATAGGAAGACTTTCACCTTAGTTGGAGCGTTAATGTGCCATATAATGTCAACAATCTCATTTCTTCTTCCTTCGTCATTGAGCCTTTTATATAGTGAAGATACCGTGAATCTAGAACTGGGATCCAATATCCACCGTCCTTCATCTTCCGCCTCTTGGGTGTACCTCCATTCAATACGAATGAAATTGTTTAGCTTCTGGAGTTGATTGATCGATTCTTGATCTAGGATATCCTTGACTTCTAACCTAAGCCTGTTGTTGCTCCAAACGTCACTGACCAAGGTATCAATGTTTAGGACTGCTTTTGCTACAGACAGGAAAAGTCTCATCAAAGTGTTGTTTTCGCACCATTTATCCTTCCAGAATCTTATATTCTTGTCGTTCCCTATCCTGCAAACAATATTGCTATGAAAAGTATCTCCCATTTTGGAAACCCCCTTCCATAAAAAGGAATTCCTACTATGGACGTTTTTTTCCCCGTATCTGAATTTCTTCCTCGCCCGATACTTAATGAATGATTTACACTACCAATTGTTGCGCCTGTTTGCCAGCTTCCACCACCATTTACTGAACATTGCTTTGTTCATATCTCTAAGATTGACGATTCCCAGCCCCCCGAACTCTTTCCTTTTGCAAACTCTCCCCCAGCTTATGAGGTTTATTCCTTTTTCTCCCCCGTTAGCCCCTTCCAGAGGAATCGCCTTCTACTTTTGTCAATTCTGTTAATTACCCAGCCAGGTAATTCGTATATAGACATTAGGTAAACAGGAATGCTATTAATAATTGAATTCAGAAGAGTAATCCTTCCTCCTAAAGTCAGCATGCTCCCTTTCCACCCAGCTAATATTTTCTTGATCTTTTCGATTAATTGCTGCCAATCGCCCCTTGTTAGTTTCCCCGGTCTAATAGGAATCCCCAAATAGATTAAGGGAAAGTCTCCCTTATTGCAGCCTAACAATTGCTGTATAGAACTGATGGAAATGGAACAGTTATCGCTTAGCGGAATAATACACATCTTGTTGAAATTGACCTTCATTCCGAACCAAGCCTCGAAGCATCTCAAAACCGTACCCATTGCTATGATATCATCCTTTGACGCAGATCCGAACAGCAAGATATCATCAGCGTACTCAAGGATGGAGATAACATTAGGGATTCCTTATTTTGATGCCATGAATGACATTCTCCCTTCTACCATTTACGATCATCTCTGCTAGTCCGTCGGCAACGATGACAAACAATAACGATGACAATGGATCTCCTTGTCTTAGCCCCTTTTTACATTTGATTTCCTTTCCCGGCACTCCGTTGATAATAATAGACAATTTTCCTCCTCTGACACACTGATGAATCCATCTCCTCCACCTTTTCCTGAAACCTTTTAGGAGTAACACCTCATTCACACAATCCCATTCTACAGTATCGTATGCCTTTTGAAAGTCCACTTTGAATAGAAAACCATCCGTGATATCTTTGCATCCTCCGAAAACAACTTCATGGGCCGAAGCAACACTGTCCATGATGTCTCTTCCTCTAATAAATCCGCTCTGCTACTCACCAACAATATCATTTAACTGTGGACCTAGTCTGTTAGCCAATACTTTTGAGATGATTTTAAAAGACCTCTTCAGTATGCTGATAGACCTCAGGTCTCCGACCTCCTTTATTTCAGTTTTCTTAGGAATTAAAACAATGTTTGCATAGTTGAGCCTACCCAAATCAGCGTCACCATTATAGAATTCTTGGACGATGTGCATGAAGTCTGCTTTAATAACTTTCCAATATAATCTATAGAAGAAGAGCGGAAATCCATCCGGCCCCGGCGCCTTATCCTGCCCCAGGCTCTTGATTGTAGCTAGGACTTCATCTTCGCTGAACTTGCTCTCGATACTATCGTTCCATTAAGCCTCGTTGCTATCCACATATCCTGATTCAATTTACATCTATGTTCTCTTCTTTTGCCCAGCAGTTCCTTGTAACTCTCATTAATGTGCTGCATGATTCTGTCTTCGTTTTCGCACCAATCTCCGTCCACCTGTAACCCGGAGATATTATTACGTCGCCTTCTTCCATTAGCAATCCTATGGAAGAATTTACTGTTGGCATCTCCTTCCTCTAACCATTGAATCCTAGAGCGTTGTCTCCAATATTATTCCTCCATATTTCCAATTTGCAGCCTGTAACCCGGAGATATTATTACGTCGCCTTCTTCCATTAGCAATCCTATGGAAGAATTTACTGTTGGCATCTCCTTCCTCTAACCATTGAATCCTAGAGCGTTGTTTCCAATATTGTTCCTCCATATTTCCAATTTGCAGTATCTCTTGTCTATTCTTACGTAGCTCGTTGAATTCGGCCTCTATTAAATCTTTTTCCTCCTCTATAAGTTCCTGTTGGTGAATCCTCCCTCCAATTTCATCTTTCATCCTTTTGTTCTGACCAAATTCCGTCTTTGCCCACTGTTTCAATCTATTTCTTAATCTCCTAATCTTTTCAATCCAACATCCAACCGCAGAAGTCGAGGTCGTGGTGGCGTTCCAAGAATCTGCGATGACCTTACGGCTCCCTTCACTAAACGTCCAAGCTTTCTCAAATCGGAACTGAAATCTATTCGTCCTCTTTCCTTCCCCGCAGTTCAGTGCTAGCGGAGTATGATCAGACGTGAACCTGACCAAGGCTTTAACCTGAGCTAAAGAAAATTTGTCCTCCCATTCAGAGGTCACAAATATTCTATCCAATTTTGCCAAAATGGGAACGGCCTGCAAGTTCGTCCAAGTGAACTTCCTATTTCTCGCTTCGATCTCCAATAACTCTAATTCGTTGATGACTGAGTTGAATTGGTCTCTATCGTTCCTTGACGCTCCTCTTCCTCTGTGTTCGTGCTAAAATCTAGTGATATTGAAATTTCCTCCTAAAATCCAGGGACCCCTGCATCTACTTCTAATATCCTTAAGCTCATTCCAAAGTATTCTCCTTTGATTCGACTCGTAAGGCCCGTACACTGAGGTAACTGTGTGAACCCAGTTATCACTACGACGTCTGATGACCACAGTGACTGAAAAAAGTACCGCAATATCCCCTATAATTTCAAACAATCTAGGTTCGACTCCGATAGCGATGCCTCCAGAATACCCTCTTAATCATTACAAGTGGTTCATTAGATTATATTGAGCCCTCCTCAAACTCCTACATGTTGAGGTTTTAAATCTCTGCCTGTACTGTGTATCAAACAACCAATGAACACGAAAGCCAAGACTGTAACTATTTGATTTCTTTGGTAAGCTCCTTTTAACTTCTATTCTCTTCCCTCTCTCGTCTCATAGGAACCTTCCTTGTTTGCATAATTTATGCCATCTTCCTACATGAGGCCTTTCTTATTACTTGAATGTTTCTTCACCTTATCTTAGTTGAGATTATTAACTTCAATTATGTGTTCCTAGTCAACTTCAATCCAGCTGGTCGAAGGACATCATATGCTTCCTTAATACCTTATGCAAGCTATCATTTGATCTTTCAAACATAAAGAGAAACCCTATCTCAAACTGTCATTATTTAGTGCAAGCTATATTAATCTTTCAAGTTTCATCCAAGGTTATTTTTGTGGTTGTTTGTGCCTTAGGATGCCCCTTGGACTTGGTTTTTCCCTAGATTAGGAGGTTGGCGCGAAATCTTTCTCTTGAAGCCTAGTGGTTATTTTCGATTTGGATGCAAATCCTTTATATTCAGAGATGCCTTTATCAGGTTTGGTGTCCAGAGTCTCCCTAAGGTTTTGATGGATTTATGGTCCTTGTATGTTTTAAGATTGTTGTGAAATTTTTCTCTTGATCTTGAGAGCAAAAGAAAAGGATTTTTTTCATTGTTCATATTTTTTCCCTAATGTTTTTTACCACACTCACATAGCGCATGCAAAGGGCTCATTGCCATTATATTTCTCTTTTCCTTTTAGTCGAAGAGACTATAGGGGAAAAAAACTACATTCCTCCCTATTTACAAGATGAAATCAAGATGTCTGGGACCATTGATTGTTATGATCCAAATTTAGTCCCACATCGGTTATATGGGAAACCAATATTGGGTAGTTATAAACTTGGGCTTTCTCTCTTTAACAGTTAGCTTTTAAGGGTGAGTTCTCCTAGGTTCCTAACAATTGGTATCAGAGCCAACCCCATGCTTCTTAATTCGCTCTGAAGGCTAGATTAAAATTACTGGTAGACCCGGATCAGGCCAGTGAAAGGGCTACCTAGAGGCTAGATTAAAATTACTGATAGGGTCGGGCCACATCGGTTATATGGGGAATCAATATTGGGTAGTTATAACAGCTAGCTTTTAAGGGTGAGTTCTCCTAGGTTCCTAACATTGATCATTCTTAACCCCCCCCCCCCCCCCCCCCCCCCCCCCCCCCCCCCCCCCCAAAAAAAAAAAAAAAATCTCGACTCAGTAGTCAAATCAGAGCAGTTTTTCATCCTTTTAATATTCTACTTTGGTTCCATCGAACCATCCTCTTAACTCCTACAGGCTGAGGTCGTAAATCTCAACCTGAGTTGTGTATCAAACAATCAATGAGTAAGAAAGCTAAGACCATATGACTGTTTTGTTATTTAAGTGCATCCCAGTCGGTTGTGGCAAAAATGGAAAAATAGAAATTAACAATTTTCACCGTTTGTTGCAGTCGTGAAATGCAAAATTTGGCAATTTCATAGAAGAAATTGGACCCTCTATCGTTAAATATTTTAAATATTTTTCAATATTTCAATATTTTTTATTTTTATTTTTTGGATGGACGGTCAAAATTTGTTTTTTTTTGGGGGACCACGGTGATGTTTCGTCCCACCCATTTCCTAAACTAATTATCCTCCTAAAATAATTATCTAACTAAATTATCTCACTAATTATCTCACTATTAATTGATATTTTTAATATTTTAATGGCTCCTTTTAATTTATCATGTTTGATAATTTATTAGTATTTTAATATTTTTCAATGGCTCCTTTAAATGGGACCATCTCGGACAAAACATCTGATGTTTCGTCCGTGGAGCTTTTAAAGTAATTTTTTTTTCATCTGAGGATTATTTAAATGCAAAAAAAATTACAAATTTCGTCGGATGAAACATATGTTTCGTCTGAGGAATTAAAAATTAATAAATAATAGGGATGATATAATATGGGAATTGCCAAATACATTCTCAAATATAGCAAAGCACTGTTCAAAAATATAGAAGAAATGGCAAAATAAATGACGTCTGCAGCACCGTCCTGCCAAAAAAAATTTGCAAAAATGGCAAAATAGCTATAACGACTGTGGATGCTCCAAGTACTTTTTGACTCACTATTCTTTTATCTGTCTCTCTTATCTCATCTGGACCTTCTTTGTTTGCGTGATATATGCCATCTGCCTTTGTGATTGTCTTTTATAAGAGATCTCTGAATGCTTCTTCATTGTATATAGTAGCTATTCTTAACTTCTATCATGTGTTCCTAGCCAACTTCAATCCTACTGGTGGAAGAACATCATGGGATTGTTACCGTTCTTCCTTAATACTTTAACTCAAAGAGAAGCCATATTTCAAAAGTGTTCGTTAGTGTAAACTATTATTTTATCTGTCATCCAAAATTTATGCAGAGAATGTTTGTTTATTTGTTTGTTTGTTAGTTGTTATTATTATTATTATTATCATTATTATTATTTTATTACTTTTTTTTATGCCTTAGGCCAAGGATCCCCCCCTGGACTTTGTATTTTCACCAATTTTTTTTTTTTTTTTGGGGGGGGGGGGGGGGCTACCCTTATTTGTTATATGAGATTGAATTTTATTATTTTAGAGGAAATTGAATTGAATTATATTATTACCGTGGATCTTATTCAAATTAAAAGATTAGTTGTTTATTTTGTTCACATAAATATTTTCTGCAGCGTAGACGAAAAATTATTTTTAAAAAAAGTGAGAATATGTATATCTTTATGAATATTAGTTCATCCAGAGTAATTTATATATTGGAGAAAAATATGTTAAAATATTATGTATTAGTGAAAATATTTATGAGATTCGTCATCTTGACAACTTGTGCTCTTCTCTTGGTCCAGTAGTTAACTACAGCCTAATTATTTGTCCTCCCTAAAAGCATACTAGGGTGATTTGTGTGCATAGACATTTGTGATACTGCCCTCTATGGTGTGATTATCTGGTATTGACTATCTAGATATTGTATTCAATATATATATATATTTTTTTTTTGGATAAAAGATGACCAAAGTCATCGTTTCATTAATGATAATTAAGGAAACAAAGTAGTACAATAAACATCTTCAAACCAAAATCCTACGGAACTGAAATAGAACTGAAATACAACAACAAAATAGTTAATACATCCTAAAGACGGAAAAAGCAAAACATCTAATGACAAAAGCCAGAGCAGCACCATCCATTCCAAAGGCTCATGGTAGTAGCACTGATCAAATGGCCCTACCCCAGTTAGTGCACTCCATCTTGGCTATTCCACTTCATTGATCATCCTCCTTTTTGCCGCCTCCTCGGCACCTGCCCATTCATGAATACAACAAAAAATTTTATGCACAGAAATATTGAGAGAGTAGGAAATGTTGCGAAAAATGAAATCACCACAGGTTTCACATTGAAGCTGCTACTGCTATATTCCAAGCCTTTCTATCCTCTAGCCTAATGTAACCCTCTCTCAAAGGTCCCCAAATGTCCGATGATGAACAAGGTACCCTATTAAACCCAAAACCCCGACACACTATCTCCCATGTTAACCGCGCAATGGGGCATCGAAAAAGAATATGGGTCACGTCCTCATCCTCGTTCAGGCATCTATCGCACTTAACATCTATCTGCAAGTTTCTTTTCCTAAGATTAACTTTAGCCAGGATCGCATCTTTGTGAACAAGCCAACAGAACACTTTGACCTTGAAAGGCACTAGGGCCCCCCAAATGACCGATTGATCCTTACATCGCGAGCCTCCGTCGTTGATCCATTTATACATGGATGAGACGGAAAAAACCTTTGAAGCTTCTCTATCCCACCATCTATCGTCATCGAAACTATTTGGCCTCCCACCTTCATCACGAATAAGTTTGTTAAGGTCTTCGAATTGCGATAGACTCCTCTGATCGATGTTGTGCGACACTACGAAGTTTAGTTTGCCGTTCTTCCAGACATCTGCAACTGTGAGATCTAAGTTCATCGTTGCCTCCGCAGCCAGTGGGAATTGGTTTTGGAGCGACGTTGCACCACACCATTTGTCTTTCCAGAATCTTGTGTTTTTGTCATTTCCCACTCTGCAGCTGGTGTTGTTATGGAATATCTCGCCGTACTTCGTAATACCCTTCCATAGAAAGGAGACTTTTGCTGAGGGGCTTCTGCCACCATACCGATATTTTCTTCTCTTGTGGCAGAGTTCAAAGGAGTAGCTCCACCAACCCTTGTGCTTGTTTGTGATCTTCCACCATCACTTGCAAAGCAGGGCTTTATTCATGTCATGGAGGTTCATGATTCCCAACCCTCCGAACTCCCTTCTCTTACAAACTCTCTCCCATTTTACCAGTGGAAGGCCTTTGTTTCCCTCATCCGTCCCCTTCCACAGGAATCTTCTTCTAATTTTATCGATCCTGTGGATTACCCACTTTGGTAGTTCGTAAATGGACATGAGATATAGCGGTATCGCAGCGAGCACGGAATTTAACAAGATGATTCTTCCTCCGAGGGATAGAAAGCGGCACTGCCATCCTGTTAATTTCTTTTCGATCTTCTCGATCAGGGGAAACCAATCCTCTTTCCGAAGAGCTCCAGGTCTTATTGGCGTTCCTAGGTATTTAATTGGGTAGTCGCTCACCTTGCATTGAAAAATCTTTGAGATGTCCTTAGTTGGCATAGACAGTTGATCTGAGATGGGGATAATGCTAGTCTTGTTAAAATTAACCTTCAGCCCAGACCACCCCTGAAAGCATTGTAGAACCGCCTTAATGGCTACCACTTCTTGCAAGTTTGCCCTTCCGAATAGCAAAGTGTCATCTGCGTATTGAAGTATCGACATGGGCTGTTCAATTCCTTTAATCTCGATCCCTTTGATGGTGTTGTGCTCCTAAGCTCTTCTGATCATTTCGGCCAGTCCGTCCGCGACTATTGCAAATAGGAGTGAGGATAGAGGATCCCCTTGGCGTAGCCCTCTTTTGCATCTAATCTCTTTTCCTTGCCATCCGTTGACCTGAATGATCGATTTTTCTCCTCGAATGCACAACTTCATCCACATCCTCCACTTTTGGCTGAATCCTTTCAGCTCCAAAGCCTCGTCGAGACAATCCCAGTGTACGGAATCATAAGCCCTTTGGAAATCTAATTTAAGTAGGAAACCATACGCTTTTGCTTTATTACCTCTGAAAACAATTTCGTGGGCTGATGCAATGCTATCCATTATATCCCTTCCGCTAATGAATCCGCTTTGCGAGGGAACGATGACATCGTTCAAATGCGGCGCTAGTTTTTGTGCTAGGACCTTTGTGATGATTTTGAACGAACCGTTCAGCAGACTGATCGGTCTTAAGTCTTCCTGGGAGATAACCTCGGATTTCTTTGGCACCAGAATAATAGTTGCGTAATTCAACCTCTGCAGATTTGCATTCCCTTCATAGAGTTCATGGAATATGTTCATAAGGTCATCTCCGATGATCTGCCAATATGTCTTGTAGAAGAAGATTGGTATGCCGTCTGGTCCAGGTGCCTTGTCCTACCCTAACTTCTTAATGGCTTCGAGAACCTCTGTTTCTGAGAATCTAGCTTCTAGTCCTGCGCTACCGTCTATCTGGAAGAGGTCCACATATCTGGGGCTAACGTACATCTGCCTGCAGGCATGGACCCTAAAATTTCATGGAAATACGTGTCGAGGTGTTCTTTGATGCCCGCTTCATTTTCGGTCCAATTCCCGTTCACTGATAAACCCGTGATGTGATTTTGTCTTTTCCTACCGTTAGCTATCTTGTGGAAAAATCTGGTATTAGCGTCCCCCTCTTTTAACCATTGTATCCTTGATCTTTGTTGCCAATACAACTCCTCCATCTTCCCTATCTGCTGGATTTCCAATCTTTTGGTGGCGAGTTCGTCTTTCTCCTCCTCCAGCAACTCTCTCTCATCTTGCGAAGTCTCTAACTCGATGATTCTGCTACCTGCTAAATCTCTTTGAAGATGAATGTCGATCGATTTCTGTCTTGCCCACAATTTTAGTCTTCTACGTAGGCGCCTAGTCTTTTCGATCCAAATACCAACTGCTGAGGACTGCAAGGTGCCTGCTCCCCAAGAGTCGGCAATAACTTGTCTGGTATCCTCGCAGATAATCCATGCTTTCTCGAATCTAAAACTGAAGTGTTGCTTTCTAGCCTCTTGCTTGCAGTCGATCACCAGAGGAAGATGGTCTGATGTGTATCGCATTGCGGTTTTGACCTTAGCGAACGGATGAACGTCCTTCCATTCGTTCGACACCAACACTCTATCTAGCTTTACCAAAGTGGGATTGCGCTGCATATTCGACCACGTGAATTTCCTTTCGGACATCTCTAGCTCTAATAACTGAAGGTCCTCTATGGTCTCGTTGAAGGAATCTTGATCTAAACGCCTATGTCCCCTTCCCTTATGCTCATCCTGGAATCTAGTAACGTTAAAATCTCCCCCTAACACCCAAGCCCCTCCCCATTTGTTCCTGATAAATCTAAGTTCATTCCAGAACTCTTTGCGCCGTCGACTGTCGTATGGGCCATATACGGAAGAAATAGTTTGGATCCAGTCATCACATCTACGTCTAATTCTAATAGATACCGTGAACTCACCAATGTACTCATCAATGACTCGAAGATTAATGAATTCGCCCCCAATGCAATACCCCCCTGAAAACCCCACTGCTGCTTTGAATCTCCAGTGGAAGTCAACCAGACCCCTAATCGAAGAAAATTCCTCTTCCGATGGGGACACAATTCTAGTTTCTTGGATACCTACGATGTCCGGGCGGCTTTTGCTAAGAGTAACCCCTATGGCTCTTTTTTTGAATTTTTGCCGCATATCTCTAACGTTCCAAAAAATGTAACTCATTAAACAACTAGACTGACCCTAACATCTCCCCCCCCCTAAAGCACCCTAGAAACTGGTTAATCTTGTGTCATCTCTAATGATAGCTACATTAGCTAGTTGCTCGTCCCTAGTGGAACCCATGGCTAAACCGTAGAGACTAGCAAAATAAATGAGGGACTCATCAGTTAAAGAATTAAGCACTGAATAATCAACTGTATAGGTACCTTTCCTTGCCGTCTCTTCCTCCGACGCTTTATTCCCCATGGGAACCCCTCCGTCAATTCCGTGATCCTGAGTTTCCTTGCTTACCATCTGTCTTTTTCCTTTTCTCTGATATTCTGTTATCTTCTTTGTAGAAGAGCTCCCAACACTCCCTCTGACTTCATTTTCATCGTAGCCTGTTTCGGTTTCTGAGATAAAATTATCCTCTCGGACTCCGTCTAATGCCCCAATAATCTCGCCGCCTGACTCGGGGTCAGGCGTTAGAACAATCTTGTGCTGCAGTAGTTGCTGATCGGGATTCGAAAATGGAGTCTGGTTGGTATTGACAGAGAACACTCTACTTGGAATAGCTGCTTCGACTTCTCCCAAAACCCCCTGGCCCATGGGCTGAGGCCCAAGATTGACAGAGGCTTTGGACCGGATTAAAGCTTCAACTGCTGCTTTAACAGAGCTCTCCATATCCACTTGAGTGAACCGCATCCACGTGTCTTCAGTAAGCCCCAACGGATTGGCATTAGGCTGGCCCACACTAGAAACCGGTTTAAGGATCCCTCCCTTTTTAGCTTCAACAGAACGTGCTGTACCTTCTAGCTGCCATGTCCCTTCGCCGAATCCCGTCACTTCGCCGCTCGCAATCCTATCACCCAAGTACTTTTCGACAAGCCCAGACTTGCTAGTACCCCCTGCTAGAAAAACTTTTGGTGGGGCCCTTTGTCCTTTGCTAGAGGAGACCATAAGGTTTGCTGTCATGGATGCTGGCGATTGCTTCATGTGAACGAGACCAGATGTTTGAATTTGGCGCTCAATACTCGACGGTCCAGATTCGATGTGACCTCCGCCAGCTGTCACCATGATTTTGGGCATTCTCGCATCTGAGGGCTCAGCTTCATCGTGTAGCTCTCGCCTTGAATCCTGGCCGTTCACATACACTTTATCACCCATCGCTAGATCTCTAAACGATACGTTTTTCTGGACTTCGACTATCACACGCACTTCGTAGATGGAGCTTTCAAATGCAGTGATGATTTTAGACGGGATATCCTGCTTGTTAGCGACGCCCACTTTTCTCCTTGCGAACTTTCTAGCGGAATGGATTAAAGTTTGCCGATCGATGTCGATGAGCAAACCGAACTTCCGCACGATGTTTTGGAACCCCGAACGAACCCAACAATGGAACGGAAGGTTGTATAATCTAATCCATACCGGCGCAAAATTCTCCGCTTTCAATGCTCCGAATTCGCGAGACCACCATTTAAAAGTCACGAAGAACTCTAAGCCATGAACATCTTTTCCCTCGAGACCCTTAACTCTGATCGTCTCGCGAGCTATAGCTTCATCGCTGCAGTGAGCATAAAACGTGTTAGTCGCTATCTCTTGTACCACCCAGGTAGGCTGCGGCTCAGCGATCAAAGCAGCTTGAAGAAGATCGCTAACGTCGTTTGCCGAAGGAACACCCGACTGAGCCTTAATAAGAATACCACCATTGAATCTTCTTTCGAAATCAGCCATTAATGGCGTTGGGGAGATTGAAGCATGAATAACATGTCTATCGCCAGCTACACTCTCTTGAGTTTTACTACCCTCCGATGCGTTAGCATCCCCGGACTTAGGAGCTTTTGAGTTTGATGCGGAGGCGATGACGCGCTTCGGACAGGCCGTGGAGATATGGCCGGAGTTTCTACACACGTAACAGAACCAATCGAACGTGCACTTGCTGATGGAGTGGCCGGTCCTCGCGCACTTGTGACAGTTTTGCCGACCTTCGACTTTGGAGTTTTCCGACACGCTAAGGCTTTTGCTTGGCTTCCTCGACTTCCTTGGCTTAACCAGGACCCATTCCCCATCAGCATCTTCTTTGGTGAGACGACGGTCTTTATCTGGAGATGGCGATCGTCGAAGCGCTCTATGCGCTTCGTCCACATGAGGATAGCCTCTGGTTACTTCAGCGTACGACCGCTCCTTCCTGCTCCTCTCATCGATGGCTTGGTGAGAGTGGATAGTGTTGGGGATGCTTCTATGAGTACTCTGGCGAAGCTCTTCCTTGCGATGGATGTCGGCGCGAGAGCGGCTTCTTCTGGTTGCGTCTACTCGCTCCCTCCTCTCTCTGGAAGGAGATAGTCTCTGGTGGTCTCGAGAGCTGCTCCTCCACCGCCCATGATCCTCTGGTCTTCTGTGGTGGTGCTGCTCCGCTCCTTCATCTCTAGCTCTTTTGGTCATTGATAGGGAGATATCACGTCTTGCGCTGCGGTGGGGATGGGTGGGGGAAGATCTGGGGTTGGAAGAGTAATGGGGAGCTCTCATCTTCTTTATCTTTTTATATTTTATTTGTATTCAATATTACAGGAGTTCAAGTAATTTTCCAAATTATGTAGTATAATAATATTCTTGAATCCGAAATCAGATACATGGTTTATAAATCAACAGTATAGTGCAGAAGAGAAAGAGTAGAGGGGAAATATCAGAGAAACACAATTTCAATTATTCAATGATTCAATCATCATTCCCATAAAATGTATTTCTTTATCACGCAACATTATTTATACATAAGTGCCTAGTAAAATCAAAATTGTTTAGGTATTATTGATTGGACATAATCTATCCTTAAACTTGATATGAGTATCTCTATAGTATGTATTAGAGAACAAGTAATATTAGAGATATTTGTGAAAGATAATATTACTCATGCTATCGTTATCAATATGTATCAAGTAAGGATGCTTTAATTTCCACTGCTTATCGACAATTATGGATTGTTGAACTATGGGGCGATTTTTCTTTTATTTATCTTCATTTGCATAATGCAAATAAACCTTTACCCAATTAGGAACCATCAAACCTTAACTACTTTTGAGCTTTGACATTTAAAAAAGAAATGGACAAAATCACCAAAATACTGAATTCCTTTTTCAGAAATCAGAATACTGAATTTTTATTTGCTTTCTTTCACCTTAAGTTCAAATTATTATTAATGATATTATTCTTTTCCTATTTATTGATCTGGGAAACAGAGTTATGAGGAGGAACCATTACCTGGGCATAACTGTATCTTGTCAGAGAACCGAAGCTTATCAGAGAACTGGAGCGGCATCGGCCTTGATGAAGAATCCAGAGACGATGATGGCATTACATCTGATTCTAAAAGTTTGAGCAGATTTACTAATAACCATTTATCCAAGCGAAGCTCACGCACAATCATTGTGCCCATTTTGCCAAATGCTTTAGGGACTGATGTCCTGAAGAAGTCTTCTAGCAGACGAACCACCTCCGGTGAATTCAAACCTGTCAACACCAGTAATAATACCTCCAAGCCTGCAACCATTATTAGTGAAACTGATGTCGAACAGAAGAGCAAGCACATTGCCACCACAAAGCACAAAGGGGCACTATTTTCATGGTTGTTTCCGAAATCAAAGAAGAAATCGAAGTCGGAGATGTCTCCCAATCCAGCAGAGTTCGAGGACATGTCCCAAATATTGAAAGACTGGGGGGCTTTCTCAATTGAAACACTGAAGAGAGAGCTTCTAGAAGCAAATGAGAACAGAGATGCCGCCTTGGCCGAAGTTTCTGAGATGAAGTCTTCATTGGGAGAGCTGACGCAGAAGCTGGTGAGCTTAGAATCATATTGTGAAAATTTGAAGAAGGCTTTAAAGCAAACAGTGCAAGTGAAAAAAACGTCAAAGAGAAGTAAATCTTCAATTGGAGTCAAAGATAATTCGATTCCTGTAAGTAATGAAGTAATGGTGGAGGGATTCTTGCAAATAGTTTCAGAAGCTCGTCTTTCAGTCAAGCAATTCTGCAAAACCCTAATCAACCAGATTGAAGAATCTGATTACGAGCTAATTGAGAAGATAAATTCAATCCTCCAACCTCACCAAATGACCATAAATAATAAATACACCAAAGGAGTACTCTACCATTTAGAATCCCTAGTGAATCAATCTCTCTATCAAGACTTTGAGAATTGTGTGTTTCAAAAAAATGGGTCACCAAAGTCTCTCGATCGTCAACAAGATCAACTAGATAACTTCTCTTCCTTTGTTGCACTACGAAATTTGAGTTGGAATGAGGTGCTGAAAAAAGGCACTAGATTTCATTGTGAAGATTTCAGTAGGTTTTGTGATCAGAAGATGAGTGGGGTTGTTTCTGTGTTGAATTGGGGGAGACCATGGCCGGAGCAACTTCTTCATTCCTTCTTTGTCGCGGCCAAGTGTATTTGGTTGCTGCATTTGTTGGCTTTCTCCTTCAATCCACCACTGGTCATCTTGAGGGTTGACGAGGATAGAAGCTTTGATCCTCTCTATATGGAAGATATTCTGGTGGATAGACAAAGAACACAAACTCCAGCCCGGGTTAAAGTCATGGTGATGCCTGGATTTTATGTTCAAGATAGGGTTTTGAGATGTAGGGTTCTTTGCAGGTATAGATCTGTACCATAGAGATCAATAGATTCTGTCATTCATTAGAATATAATTGAGTGTGCTGTCTCTTTGCAAATACAAATTTAAAGGGGATGGAGAATGAATGGTGAAGAGGAACAAAAGTTCTAACTGTTTGTTGTCGACTGGAGGAGGAAAGGTAGTATTTAAAGGTATTTGTATTGTCATCTGATCAGCATGAGAGTGTGTTGTTGTTTAACTGTTTTGTTGAGAAGATAATTGTATATGAAGCAGCACTGGTCGCTTGAACATGCGGTAAAGAATTCATCTGCAGCAGGTCATGAAAAACCATAAGATGAACCTCAAATCTCTATCTATGATCAATGTATACTAGTAATTTACACGTGCAATGCACGTTTTAATATTTTTTTTAAAAAAAGATAAAAATTCTGACGTAAGAATGATTCGAATCTGAAACCTCCTTCATATTAGTTATGTACGTGTGTAAATTTACATTTACAAATGACACTAAGGCCTTATTATAATATTAGAGATAGTTTTTCTGTGAGCTTCAGACTGACATACTAATCTGATCTGCTGTTTATGTTCATTGCAATACTTTCTCTTATCAGCTACATCAAAGATTCATAATATCAATATATTATTGCATGTATGGTGAGCCACTAGTTAAAGCATCCACAGTCGTTTGCTTATTTGTCATTTTTGTCATTTTTTTGGTACTGTAGCGCACACAGTCGTGATGTATTTTGCCATTTTTTAGCAATCTGTGTACAGTAGAAAGGGAGAAATAGCATTCGAAATAGCAAAATGCATATTATAGCTGACGAAACATCATGTTTCGTCTGGATTATTTAATTATATTTTTAATTGATCGGACGAAACATCATGATGTTTCGTCCGAATTTAAAAAAAATATAAAAACCAAATAAAATATGTGGGAATAAACATGATGTGGGAATAAACATCATGTTTCGTCCCATTCCTTTTATTTATTTATTTATTTATTTTAATTTTCTTTGGCTCGTCCCGTATTTTTTATTAATCTTTTTTAACTTTCAGCCTGTATAAATTATTTTTTTATTAACAGACGAAACATCATGTTTCGTCTGTTACTTTTTAAGTAAATTTATGCATTTTTTACCTTTCAACGACTGCAGTATTTTGAAAAAATGTATTTCTAAAATATGCATTTTGCCATTTTTCCGTTGAACGACTGTGGATGCTCTTAGAAACTTCGATTCCCCGTTTTTTTTGTTGTCCAAAGTGAAATTACCATTCTGTCGATAACCACTTTTTAAAAATCTTGTTTGACTGACACCTCCAATCAAAAAATACCAAACTTCTAACTTTTAACTTTAAAATCACGATTCCATACTTCCTTTCATTTCCCTCCCTCTAAACATCCTAAAACGCTTTGAGATGAGCACCTCCTTCTAATCCTATGACTACTTTCATTTCCTCATACAAAATCATATCAACAAATATCTATAGGATCCGTTCCCCTTTCAGATAATGATGCAATTTGATAATTATAAAAATTTTCACTCATCAACTCAGGATGGATAATGATGCAAATTGCCAATTGGTACTTTCCTTTATTTAATTATTATTAATCATTTATTTATATTTACTCTTTCTTCTTCAACTCGCTCATCACTCCACCCAGTTTTTCCTTGTCATTCCCTTTTGTCTTTTCGCTCCTCCCCTCTCTCTCTCTCTCTCTCTCTCTCTCTCTTCCTGACGTCATCATTGATGATGAACGGCCACAGCGTTCGCGCGATGGAGACCGAGTACACCCGCCGCTTCCACCGCCACGATCCCGGCGGCCACCAGTGCTCCTCCACCCTCACCAAGCACATCAAAGCCCCTTCCCATCTCGTAAGCAAATTTTTTCCAACAATTTCAACAAGTATTTTCAAGAATCTTTTCAAGATCTGAATTTTAATTGATAAAGGTGTGGTCTTTGGTGAGGAGATTCGACGAGCCGCAGAAGTACAAGCCATTTGTGAGCAGGTGCGTGGTGGTGGAAGGGGAACTGGACGAGGTCGGGAGCGTGAGGGAGGTGAATGTCAAGACGGGGCTCCCCGCGACGACGAGTATTGAGAGGTTGGAATGTTTGGATGATAACGAGCACATGCTCAGCATTAAGATTGTCGGTGGTGATCACAGGCTCACGGTATAATTCTCTCTAATTTTTCCGACTAAATTCATTGTTTTCAACATGCCATTAGAAACGAGTGAGTAGCTTTCAAGGCTTTACAGTGAAGCGAATAGGAGCCATCGATATTGTTCTGGATAGATGATACTAGATCAGATCACAAGTGGTCTATCCGCTTTTCGTCCCAAATGGAAACAATTTGGTCGCCCGTCATCAATTTTTCCGTGCATGTACTGTTATTTATTTATAATCCATTTGACTGTTTAGCTTCATACCACCTGTCATAAAACTTTCTGCGTGGATTGATATTTCAAATTAAAAAATAAAAAATAAAAAAAATCACGGAAATTCGCTTGATGTCTCACCCCAGAGAAAAAAGAAAGGAAACCCACTTAGCCTCATAAAACAGTTAATGGAGGTTGTGCCACTAATTTCACTGGTCAAATTTGAATGAAGATAGTTGTAGAATCTTTTCCTAAATATAGTTAATAGAGGCTCTCGAGACCGATGGCCATGTGCTTACGGACGAGTCATGCTAATTATACTACTAGTGGTAGAAGATATTTATCTATTTATTTGAATGATCTTGTGAGCCTTGTGATTACCAACATGGAGTATTTTGTACAAGTAGTATGGAACTCATTTTTATGTACTTGTTACAATCAAATAGAGATTGGGAATGCTGTTTCCATTGTGGTAATGCAAATATCTAATTATGACTTCTTTTACCATTTTAACTATGTTTGGTTCTCTTAGATTATTACATGGGAGTTGGCATGCCTGACGAAATATTAACACGACCATCTAGGTTTGCATGTTGTCTTAATTGTTGATGGTGTGATTGTCATATGGAATAATGATAAACAATGGCGTAAGCATCCTATATCTCTTGATCTTATGTTGATTATGTCGACTCTTTTTTGTTGTCCACACACCTCTTTGAAGTATCACTTCCCCCATTTTGTAGACTGTTTCAACTTTCATAGTCTTTCTTTGAAACATGTCTCGACATTTTGAAATAACTCGTCACGAGGCTATGATTTGTTATGAGAATGGAAGAACCGCTTGCTTAACCACATCCACTTTGTGATTAGATAATAAAGTTTGCCATTTGTGCTTTCGTTGTCGTCAATATCATGATCCTTTTGGATAGGGACGAAACTTAGTGGGGGGCTGGGCCTCCCCAAAATTTGAAAACCCCCCTTAACGCTATTGAAAATTTTGAAAACCCCACCTTAAATCTATCAAGTTTTATTGTTTGGCCCCCTAAAAATAATTAAAAAACCTACATATATCTATATATAACCATACAATTTTTTCTTGCCCCAAAATGGTTTTGGCTTTGTCCCGTCTTATGGATAGATCTGATCATAAGGTCCACTTTTCAAGAAAAGTGGAAAGAATGTGTTTAAGAGGTCATAAACTTTTGACATTCTGCTTAGTCTTCCCAATTCAAATGAATTGTTATATTGTCAACTTTTTGGAATACATATGTTAACCTTTTTGTACTCCATTTTATTGTTTAGCTTTCGTTCACCAATCATAAAACCATTTGCCTAGCCTGAAATTGTAGTTTTTTATGTAAATCTCACTTGAGGTCTTGACCAAAATTTTTTATAAAAAACTCAATTAGGGTAGGATTGCAAGTGCAAGCGCAAGTGCAAGGGCAAGCGCAAGCAGCAGCACAACAACAACAACTCCCAACAACAACAACAACAACCAACCACAACTCTCAACTAGTTAGGCTGGCAACATGAATCTCCCAACTAGTTGGGCTGGCAACATGAATTTTGGTTTTTCATTCTGCTCGGTTTAGAGCAGCAGCAGCAACAACAACTTGGTTTTTCATTCTGCTCGGTTTAGAGCAATATCTTCTGTAATAACACCAAGTTATTATATCTTTTCTTATAGTTTCACCCTAGTAAGTTTAGGTCATCCCATACAACAGCAACAACAAGCAGCAACTCCCAACTAGTTGGGCTGGCAACATGAATTTTGGTTTTTCATTCTACTCGGTTTAGAGCAATATCTTTTGTAATAACACATGTTCAAACCACCTGAGGCGATTCTCTCTTAATTTATCTTGGATAGGAGCTACCTTTATCCTAGTTGGGCTGGCAACATGAATTTTGGTTTTTTATTCTGCTTGGTTTAGAGCAATATCTTCTGTAATAACACATGTCCAAACCACCTGAGGCTATTCTCTCTAAATTTATCTTGGATATGAGCTACCTTTACCATATCTTGTATATGCTTGTTTCTAATTCTATTCTTTCTGGTTTATCACACATTAATCTTAGCATCCTCATCTTCGCTACACTCAATTTTGGACATATTTCTTTGTTTCCCAACACTCTTCTCCATACATTATTGCTGGTCTAACAACTGTCCTATAAATTTTTTTCTTCATCTTCAAAGGTATGTGTCACACAAAACACTCTTCTCCACATAAGCCACCATGCTTGGATCCTATGTATAACATCTTCATAAATCGCCCCATCTCTTTGTATAATTGAGCCTAAATATCGGAAACGATCTCTTTTAGGTATCTCTTGACCATTAAGCTTCATTACTTTTTTATTTGTGTTCTGAATATCGTTAAAATTACACTTCATATACTCTGTTTTAGTTCTACTTATTCTAAAGCCTTTACCTTCCAAAGTCTTTCCACAATTCTAATTTAGCATTGATTCTTGTTCTAGTCTCGTCCATTAAAACGATGTCATTGACAAAAAGCATACACCAGTGCACCTCATCTTATATTTTTCGTGTCGATTCACCCATCACCAAAGCAAATAAGTAGAGACTTAAAGCCGAACCTTGGTGTAAACCTATTGTAATAGAGAATTCACTACTTTCTCCTATGATTGTTATAATTGTGGTCATTGCCTCTTCATACATTTTCTTAATCACCTTAATATACTAAATAGTTGCACTTGTGTTATTCCCACAGAGAAAGAAATAATGCCTTGGTTTGTACCCTCTGCTATATATAGAGAGAGCTTATATTCAGTAAAAAAAGTATCCAATAATAAATTATCCAAAAAAGTATTTTCCATCTTTTTTAATGTTATCATAGTAATAGGAATTGAAGTAAAATTTTTTTGCCTTGCACAAAACTTAACTGTTATTATCTCTTTAAAAAAAGAAAGGAAAGGAAGAGAGCAAGCTACACACTAGAGCCACACAAGCTAGCTAAAATAGTAAAATTTCAAATCCAAATTAGCCAAAAAACAGTGGATATATCTAACAAAAGGTGGCTAAAATAGTAAAATTTAGATTTTTTTTCTTTCAAAATTGACAGATTATAGCTAACTACAGTTGGATAGAGTGGTGAAGATCAAAATTTCTCGAAACTGGCTAAAATTAATGGACTATGTAACATACAAAAGTTAGCTAAAATAGTGAAATTTAGAATTTCAAAACCGGGCTGAAATTAGTGCACAATAGCCTACAGAATCTAGATAAAATAGTTATATTTAGAATTTTATCAACCAAAAAAGTGCACTATACCACAAAAGTAGCGAATTCTAAATGTATCTATATTTGCCAGAATCGGTGGACTAGAGCTTACAAAAACATTGAAAATCAAATTTCTCAAAATTGGCCACAATGGCGGGCTATAGCTCACAAAAGTTGCCTAGAAAATTGAATATGAACATTTTACTGAAATTGGCAAAAATCATAAACTATAGCTCAAAAGCAAGGTAAAATAATGAAATTTAGAATTCTAAATAGCAATAAACAAGAAACTAGTTCCAACTAAAGGTGACAGAAATAGTGAAATTTAAATTTTCTCGAAGTCTGTGAAAGCCAGTGGACTATAGTTTACAAAACACTGAAATTCAAATTTCGCAAAATTGCCTAGAAACGATGGAATATAGCTCACTAAAAGCTAGAAAAGTTGGTTCAAACACTGAAACTCATAATTCTTGAAATTGGCCAAAATTAGTGGACTATGCTTACAGTAACTAGCTAAAATAATGAAATTTAGAGTTTCTAAAAGTTAGCAAAAAATAGTGGACTATACCAAAATAGTGAACTTTGGAATTTCACATATTCAGCCGAAATTGGTCGGAATATAGCTGAAACACTATTTTAAAATTTCTCGAAATCAACCAGAAATGATGGGATATTGCTCACAAAAATTGGCTAGAATACTACAATTTCATAATTTTTTTGAAGTTAACCAAATCTGTGGGTTACATAACACACAAAGCTAGGTAAAAATGGTAAAATTTAAGTTTTCTAGAAATCATTCAAAAACGATCGCTAAAATGGCCAAAATAGTGAAATTTGAATTTTTAAAAGTGGCCAAAATCGGTGGCTTTTTACTCACAAAAACAATGAAATTCAAAGTTCTCGAAATTGACCAGAAATGGTCGAGTATAGCTCACAAAAGTTACCTAGAACAGTGAAGTTCGAAATTTCTCAAAATTGTCCAAAATCTATGGATATAGTGAAATCTAGTACTTCTTGAAATTAGTCTACAAAATTTGGTCGGTATTGCAAAATTTTGTAGTTCATTGTTTGGACCACTTTTTGTGTGTTAGTGCACTTTTTCC
The DNA here is from genome assembly GCA_017893485.1 of Hemerocallis citrina. Taxonomy (NCBI): domain Eukaryota; kingdom Viridiplantae; phylum Streptophyta; class Magnoliopsida; order Asparagales; family Asphodelaceae; genus Hemerocallis; species Hemerocallis citrina. Next base: position 48,888 of record JACEHZ010000549.1, on the reverse strand, counting down.
GACTGTTTTCGTGACATTTTGTATTTCATTGTTTTTGCCATATTTTGTCGGTTATTGTCCGGCCAATATCATGAAATTTCGTATTTCCATTTTTCAGCCACATTTTGTAATCTGCACTCCACACTTTTCCGTATTTGCAATATTTCGTATTCACTATTTTTGCCACATTTTGTAGGTTATGGACCACAGTTTATGCAAATTCTGTATTTCAATGTTTTTGCTACATTTTGTGGGCTATAGTCCACAATTTCTCGAAATTCTGTATTTCATTATTTTAGTCACATTTTGTAGGCGTCCACATGTTTTGGTCGTTTTGTAAAATTTCGTATTTCACTATTGTGTCTACTCGGTTGGCTATAGTCCACAAATTTTGGTCGACATCGCGGAATCCTGTATTTCACTGTTTTGGCCATATTCTGTAATTGTTTGAAAATTGGTGTTATAACACCATTTTACGAACCAGTTTTAAGGCATTTTTTGTGTAAAATCCACTATGAATTAATGAGAAATCTTTATGAATTTGTGTTCTTCTTCATTAGTACATCAAGTTCATATATTTACTTGCTCAAAACGGTTATGGGGTGAATGAGAAATTCTCCCAAAATGAGACTTGATTTGAAAAAATGGGTGATGAGGACATCTGTTCGAAATATTTTGGGTGCTTCTATCAGCGCAGACATCGTTTGAGATGGCTATTTTTATCAACCTAGTATTTTTATTTCAGCATTTATATTTGTTTTTGGCATTTTTGTTATATGTAGTATTTTTGCGATTTGCACCCTTTATTTTCTGCATTAGGATATTTTGGAGATTTTTATTGAAATTTATTTTGAGCCTCTTGATTAAGGAAAAATAATGCTCTGATTGATTAACAAAATTATTATTTGATTGATTATGCTCTTCATTCCTCTCTGTGTGAGATATTGAGAAATTATTAGGGTTTGTGAGAAACCCTTTACTACACCCCTAATCCACAAAATCATTTATCCAAAACCTGAAACCCTAATCCCTTCATTAGGCGCCACCCCCTCCTCTTCATCTTCTCTTCCACTTCCACCGAAACACTTACCTTCCTCCCCAACTTTGCTTCTCGAAGCCCCCAAACCCCCCTGCACTGTCATCGACCAAAACCCCTCCACCGTCGTCGATCAAAACCCCACCACCATCGTCTCCTCCCCCCCTCACCATCGTCGTCATCAACCACAAGCCCCCACCGTCGTCTCCCTTTACCATCACCATCCTGTCACCCGCCGCTTGCTGTTACTCCTCTCATTGACTCCTCCATTGCAGCATCGCCAACCATCACCACTGCCATCATCTTGCCGTCGTCGAAGCCCCATCGCAAGCAGCAACCTGCCATCGATATCATCCTTCTTCCTTCCGAGTGCACAACGACGAGCAGGTCAAATATGATCTGATATGATTTCTTTTGATTGGGTGTTTAGTTGCTGATTGGTGTTGGCAAGATCCAGATTCAGATCCAGCAGCTTTTTCCTCCATTTGTGGCGATGATGCGTTCATCGAACCCCGGTAACTTCTTTCCATTCCATTATTTGTGTTATCGCATATCATCCCTAGAATATTATTTAAATTTACGGTCGTCCACAGATATTGAGTGTGCGCTTCTACGTGCTAATTAGTGTACGAATTATTATTGAATATTTTACTTGTTGAGAACGCTTAGGTATAATTATTGAATGTTAGGCTTGAATCTTTAATTGGGCTTGTGAACTAATTTCATTTCTCGAAAATCCATCAAACCAATTATTAATTTTAATTTCTAACTTAAACGACACTATTTGTTGGTAAACTTTATCTTTTGATATTTTTTGGAAAATTCTCTACATAGGGTTAAGTTTACATCAATGAGTGGAGGGACTTTAGTCCATATTGGAAAAATCATGAGAATTGGAATGATATAACTAATATCCTCTTCCTTTGCCAAAACATTGGACTATATAACTATCGACTATATAGCCCACAAAACAAGGCCAAAACATTAAAATACGAAATCTCATGATAGTGATCGAAAACATTGTACTATAGCCCAATGAGGGAAATAAAAAATCTCACAAAAGTGGCCGAAAACTGTGGACTATAGCCCACAAATGATGCTAAAACAGTTAAATACAAAATTTCACGAAAACGGCCGGAAACTGTGGATTATGACCCACAAAATGAGGCAAAAGCAGTAAAATACGAAATCTCATGAAAGTGATCGAAAACAGTGTTCTATAGCCCACAAAATGAGGGAAATAACAATTCTAACGAAAGCACCCGATAACTGTGGACTATAGCCCACGCATGAGGCTAAAACAGTCAATTACAAAATTTCACGAAAACGACTGGAAACTGTGGACTATGACCCACGAAAACTCCCGATAACTGTTTTTCACAATTTCGCCACATTTTTGTGGTAGTTTTTCACTATTTGGCGACAATCTGTAGGCTTTAGTCCACCGTTAGAAGCCAATTTCGTATTTCATTTATTAGCCTCACTCTACAGTTTGCGGCCAGTTTGGCGAAATATCATATTTCACCGTTTTGCCCATATTTTGTGCAATAGTCCTCATTTGTTTGGCTCAATGTTTCACATCATTTTGTGCGTTATAATCTACCATCTTTTGCCAAGTTCGTGAAATTTCGTATTTCACACATATTTTGTGGGTTAGTCTATAGTTTTCGGACAGTTTGGTAAAATTTCAAATTTCACAGTTTTGACCTCATTGTGAGGGTTACAGTCCACCGTTTTTGGTCAATTTTGTGAAATTCGTATTTCACAATTTTGGCAAAATTGTGGCAATAGTCCACAATTTTGGGCCAATTTCGTGAAAATTTTGTTTTTCACTGTTTTGGCCACATTTTGTGGGCTATATTTTGCCGTTTTGACCAAATTCTTATTTCACTTTTTAGCTCGATTTTGTGGACTAATATAGTCCACAGTTTTCGACCACTTTCGTGAATTTTCGCATTTGACTGTTCTAACCACATTTTGTGGGCTATACACACAATTGTCGGCTAAATTCGAGAAATTTAGTTTGATTGTTTTGGCCACATTCGTGGGTAATATTTCACCGTTTCCATCTAATTTCATGAATTTCGTTCTTCACTATTTTTGCCACTTTTTGTGGTTGTTTTTCACAGTTTTGGCAATATTCTCTAGGCTATAGACCACAAAATGAGGGAAATAAAAAATCTCATGAAAGTTGCTGAAAACTGTGAACTATAGCCCACAAATGAGGCTAAAACAATCAAATACAAAATTTCACGAAAACGGAAGGAAACTGTGGACATAGCCCACAGAATGATGCCAAAACAGTAAAATAGGAAATCTCATGAAAGTGATCGAAAACAGTGAACATAGCCCACAAAATGAGGGAAATAAAAATTCTCACGAAAGTGCCCACACATGAGGCTAAAACAGTCAAATACAAAATTTCAAAAAAACGACTGAAAACTGTGGACTCTAACCCACAAAACGAGGCCGAAACATTGAAATACGAAATCTCATTAAAGTGATAAAAAAAAGTGTACTATAACCCACAAAATGAGTGAAATAAGAAATCTTACGAAAGTATCCGAAAACTATGGACTATTTCTACAAATGAGGCTAAAATAGTTAAATACAAAATTTCACGAAAACTGTGGACTATAGCCCACAAATGAGGCTAAAACAGTCAAATACAAACTTTCACAAAAACGCCTAGAAACTGTGGACTATAACCCACAAAATGAGGCCAAAATAGTAAAATAAGAAATATCATGAAAGTGATCGAAAACAGGGTACTATAGCCCACAAAATGAGGGGGGAAAAATCCACAAAATTGGCTGAAAGCTGTGGATTATAGCCCACAAATTAGGCTAAAACAGTCAAATACAAAATTTCACGAAAACAGCCGGAAACTGTGGACTATAACCCACAAAATGAGTAAAAACAGTAAAATACGAAATCTCATGAAAGTGATCGAAAACAGTGTACTATAGCCCACAAAATGAGGGAAATAAAACTTTCACGAAATTGCCCAAAAACCATGGACTAGCCCACACGAGGCTAAAACATTCAAATACAAAATTTTACGAAAACGACCGGCAACTGTGGACCATAACCCACAAAATGAGGCCAAAACATTGAAATACGAAATCTCATGAAAATGATCGAAAAGAGTGCTATAATCGACAAAACGAATGAAATAAAAAATCTCACGAAAGTGTCCGAAAACTGTGGACTATTCCCACAAATATGGCAAAAACAGTCAAATACAAAATTTCACAAAAACGGCCAGAATCTGTGGACAATAACGCACAAAATGAGGCCAAAACTTTAAAATACGAAATCTCATGAAAGTGATGAAAAACAGTGTACTATGTACCACAAAATGAGGGAAATAAAAACTCTCAGGACAGTGACGAAAACCATGGACTATATAGTCCACAAATGAGGATAAAACTGTCAAATACAAAATTTCACGAAAACGGCCGGAAACTGTGGACTATATAATCTACAAAACATGGCCAAAACATTAAAATACGAAATCTCGCGATAGTGATCGAAAACAATGTACTATAGCCTACAAAACGAGGAAAATAAAAAATCTCACGAAAGTGGCCGAAAAGCGTGAACTATAGCCCACAAATGAGGCTAAAACAGTCAAATACAAGAATTCACGAAAACGACCGGAAACTGTGGACTATAACCAACAAAATGTGGCAAAAAACAGTAAAATACGAAATCTCATGAAAGTGATCGAAAACAGTGTATTATAGCACACAAAATTGGGCAAATAACAAATCTCACGAAAGTGCCCGATAACTGTGCTATAGCCCACACATGCGGCTAAAACAATCAATTATAAAATTTCGCGAAAACGACTTAAAACTGTGGACGATAACCCACAATCAAAGTTCCCGATAACTGTAGACTATAACCCACACATGAGGCTAAAATAGTCAATTAAAAATTTCACGAAAACGACCGGAAACTGTGGAGTATAACCCACAAAACATGGCCAAAACATCAAAATACGAAATTTCATGAAAGTGATCGAAAATAGTCTACTATAGCCGCAAAATGAGGGAAATAAAAAATCTCATGAAGGTGGCCAAAAACTATGGACTATATAGCCCACAAATGAGGCTGAAATAGTCAAATACAAAATATCACGGAAACGGCCGGAAACTGACTATGACCCACAAAAATAGGCCAGAACAGTAAAATACGAAATCTCATGAAAGTGATCGAAAACAGTGTGCTATAGCTCACAAAATGAATGAAATAAAAAATCTCACGGTAGCGTCTGAAAACTGTGGACTATTCCCACAAATGAGGCTAAAATAGTCAAATACAAAATTTCAAATAAACGGCCGGAATCTGTGGACAATAACCCTCAAAATGAGGCCAAAACTGTATAATACGAAATCTCATGAAAATGATCGAAAACACTGTATTATAGCCCTCAAAATGAGTAAAATAAAAAATCTCACGAAAGTTGCCGAAAACTGTGGACTATATAGGCCACAAATGAGGCTAAAACAGTCATACAAAATTTCACGGAAAACGGCTAGAAACTGTGGACTATTACCCATAAAATAAGGGCGAAACTGTAAAATAGGAAATCTCATGAAAGAGACCGAAAACAGTGTACTAAATGAGGGATATAAATTATCTCACGAAGATAGCCGAAAACTCTGAACTATAAGCTAGAAATGTGGCCAAAACAGTCAAATACAAAATTTCACGAAAACGGACAGAAATTGTGGACTATAACCCAAAAAAAGAGGCCAAAACAGTAAAGAACGAAATCTTATAAAAGTGATCAAAAACAGTGTACTATATAGCCCACAAATTGAGGGAAATAAAAATTCTCACGAAAGTGGCCAAAACCTGGATTGTAGCCCACAAATGAGGTTAAAACGGTCAAATACAAAATTTAACGAAAATGGCTAGAAACTGTGGACTATAACCCACAATATGAGGGCAAAATAGTAAAATTGGAACTCTCATGAAAGTAATCGAAAACAGTGTACTATAGCCCACAAAATGAGAGAATTAAATTTCTCACGAAAGTTGTAGAAAACTGTTGACTATAGCCCACAAATGAGGCTAAAATAGTGAAATACAAAATTTCACGAAAACGGTCGGAAACTGTGGACTATTACCCACACAACGAGGCCAAAACAGTAAAATAAGAAATCTCATTAAAGTGGTCGAAAACAGTGTACCTACAAAATGAGGAAAATAAGAATTCTCACGAAAGTGGCCGAAAACTATGGATTATAGGCTACAAATGAGGCTAAAACTGTCAAATACAAAATTTTCTCGAAAACGGCCGGAAACTGTGGACTATAACTAAAAAAAAGATGCCAAAATAGTAAAATACAAAATCTCATAAAAGTGATCGAAAACAGTGTACTATAGCCCACAAAATGAGGGAATAGAAATTCTCTGGAAAGGGATCGAAAACTATAGACTGTAGCCCACAAATGAGGCTAAAACGGTCAAATACAAAATTTCACGAAAACGGCCGGAAACTGTGGACTAACCCACAAAATGAGGCCAAAACAGTAAAATACGAAATCTCATGAAAGTGATCGAAAACAGTGTACTATAGCCCACAAAACGAGGGAAATAAATAATCTCACAAAAATCGTAGAAAACAGTTGACTATAGCCCACAAATGAGGCAAAAATAGTCAAATACAAAATTTTACAAAAACGGTCGGAAACTGTGGACTATTAACCACAAAACGAGGTCAAAACAGTAAAATACGAAATCTCATTAAAGTGATCGAAAACAGTGTACTATTGCCCACAAAATGAGGGAAATAAAAATTCTCACGAAAGTGGCCGAAAACAGTGGAAACCCACAAATGAGGCTAAAACACTCAAATACAAAATTTCACCAAAACGGCTTGAAACAGTGGACTATAACCCACAAAATGAGGCCAAAACAGTAAAATACAAAATCTCATGAAAGAGATCGAAAACAGTGTACAACCCACAAATTGAGAGATAAAAATTCTCACGAAAGTGGCCGAAAACTATGGACTATTGTCCACAAATAAGGCTAAAACTGTTAAATACAAAATTTCACGAAAACGGTCGGAAACTGTGGACTATAACCCACAAAATCAAGCCAAAACAATACAATACGAAATCTCATGAAAGTGATCGAAAACAGTGTACTACAGCCCACAAAATGAGGGAAACAAAAATTCTCTCCACAGTAGCCGAAAACTATGGACTATAGCCCACAAATGAGGCTAAAACAGTCCAATACAAAATTTCATAAAATAGGCCAGAAACTGCGCACTACAAGCCACAAAAGGAGGCCAAAACGGTAAAATACGAAATCTCATGAAAGTGATCGAAAACAGTGTTGCCCACAAAATGAGGGAAATAAATAATCTCACGAAAGTGGCCGAAAACTGTGGATTATAGGCTACAATTGAGGCTAAAACAATAAAATACAAAATTTCACGAAAATGGCCAAAAATTGTGGACTTCAACCCACAAAATGAGACCAAAACAGTAAAATACGAAATCTCAAGAGAGTGATCGAAAACAGTGTATTGCCCAAAAAATGAAGGAAATAAAAATTCTCACAACAATGGCCGAAAACGATGGACTATAGCCCACAAAAGGGGCGAAAATATTCTAATACAAAATTTCACGAAAACGGCCAGAAACTGTGGACTACAACCTAGAAAATGAGGCCAAAAAATTAAAATACGAAATCAAATGAAAGTGATCGTAAACAATGAACTATAGCCCACAAAATGAGGAAAAAAAAAAAATCTCGCGAAAGTGGCCGAAAACTATGGACTAGCCTACAAATGAGGCAAAAACTGTTAAATACAAAATTTCACCAGAACGGCAGGAAACTGTGGACTTTTACCCACAAAATGAAGCCGAAATAAAAAAAATAAAAAATCAAATGAAAGTAATCGAAAACAGTGTACTATATAGCCCACAAAAGGAGAAAAAATCTCACAAAAGTGGCCGAAAACTGTGGACCATTGCCCACAAATGAGGATAAAACAGTCAAATGCAAAATTTCACGAAAACGGCCAGAAACTGTGGGTTATTTCCCACCAAACGAGGCCAAAACAGTAAAATACGAAATATCATGAAAGTGATCGAAAACTGTGGACTATAGCACACAAATGAAGCTAAACAGTCAAATACAAAATTTCTAGAATACGACCGGAAATAGTGCATTATAACCCACAAAATAAGCCAAAACAGTACAATACGAAATCTCAAGAAAGTGATAAAAAAACAGTGTACTGTACCCCACAAAATGAGGGAAATAAAAGTTCTCACGAAAGTGCCCACAAATGAAGCTAAAACAGTTAAATACAAAATTTCGCGAAAACGGCCTGAAACTGTGGACTACCCATAAAATTAGGCCGAAACAAAAAAATATGAATTCTCATGTAAGTGAACGAAAATAGTGAACTATATAGCCCACAAAATTAAGGAAACAAAAGAATCGCAGGAAAGTGGCCGAAAACTGTGGACTATAGGCCACAAATGAGGCTAAAACAGTCAAATACAAAATTTCGCGAAAACGGCCAAAAACTGTGGACTACCCACAATATAAAGCCAAAACAGTAAAATACGAAATCTCATTAAAGAGACCGAAAATAGTGTACAAAATGAGGAAAATAAAAAATCTCATGAAAGTAGCCGAAAACTGTGGACTATAGGCCACAAATGAGGCTAAAACAGTCAAATACCAAATTTCACGAAAACGGCCAAAAACTGTGGACTATAACCTAAAAAAGATGCCAAAACAGTAAAATATGAAATCTCATAAAAGTGATCGAAAATAGTGTACTATATGACCCACAAAATGAGGGAATAAAAATTCTCATTAAAGTGGCCGAAAACTATGGACTGTAGCCCACAAATGAGGCTGAAACGGTCAAATACAAAATTTCACTAAAATGGCCGGATGCTGCGGACTATAACCAACAAAATGAGGCCAAAACAGTAAAATACGAAATCTCATGAAAGTGATCGAAAACAGTGTATCATAGCGCACAAAATGAGGGAAATAAATAATCTCACGAAAGTCGCTGAAAACTGTTGACTATAGCCCACAAATGAGGCTAAAATAGTCAAATCCAAATTTTCACGAAAATGGCCGGAAACTGTGGACTATAACCCACAAAGGAGGCCAAAACAGTAAAATACGAAATCTCATTAAAGTGATCGAAAACAGTGTACTATAGCCCCCCACAAAATGAGGGAAATAAAAATTCCCTCGAAAGTGGCCGAAAGCTGTGGACTAGCCCACAAATGAGGCTAAAACAGTCAAATAAGAACTTTCGCAAAAACGGCCAGAAAATGTGGGAATATAACCCACAAAATAATGCCAAAACAGCAAAATATTAATCTTAAGAAAGAGATCGAAAACTATGTACAAAATGAGGGAAATAAAAAAACTCACAAAAGTGGCCGAAAACTGTGGACTATAGGCCACAAATAAGGTTAGAACAGTCAAATACAAAATTTCACGAAAACGATTGGAAACTGTGGACTATAACCCAAAAAATGAGGCCAAAACATTACAATACGAAATCTTATAAAAGTGATTGAAAACAGTGTGCTATAGCCCATAAAATGAGGGAAATAAAAATTCTCACGAAAGTGGCCGTAAACTATGGACTATAGCCCACAAATGAGACTAAAATTGTCAAATACAAAATTTCACGAAAACGGCCGGAAACTGTGGACTATAACCCAAAAAATCAGGCCAAAACAGCAAAATACGAAATCTCATGAAAGTGATCGAAAACAGTGTACTACAGCCCACAAAATGAGGAAAACAAAAATTCTCTCGACAGTGGCCGAAAACAATGGACTATAGCCCACAGATGAGGCTAAAACAGTCCAATACAAAAATTTCATGAAAACGGCCAGAAAGTGTGGACTACATCCCACAAATGAGGCCAAAACTGTAAAATACGAAATCTCATGAAAGTGATAAAAAACAGTGAACAATAGCCCACAAATTGAGGAAAATAATAAAATCTCACGAAAGTGGCCGAAAACTGTGGAGTGTAGCCAACAAAATGAGGGAAATAAATAGTCTCACGAAAGTGTCCGAAAACTATGGACTATAGGCCACAAATGCGGCAAAAACAGTCAAATACAAAATTTCATGAAAATGACAGGAAAATGTGGATTGTAACCCACAAAATGAGGCCAAAATTGTAAAATAAGAAATCCCATGCAAAGGATCGAAAACAATGTACTGTATAGCCCACAAAATTAGGAGAAAAAAAATCTCACAAAAGTGGTCAAAAACTGTGGACTGTAACCCACAAATGAGGCTAAAACAGTCAAATACAAAATTTCACGAAAATGGCCGGAAACTGTGGATTATAACCCACTAAACGAGGACAAAACAATAAAATACGAAATCTCATTAAAGTGATCGAAAACTGTGTACTATAGCCCACAAAATGTGGGAAATAAAAATTCTCACGAAAGTGGACCAAAACTATGGACTATAGCCCACAAATAAGGCAAAAACTGTCAAATACAAAATTTTATGGAAATGGCCGGAAACTGTGGACTATAACCCACAAAATCAGGCCAAAACAATAAAATACGAAATCTCATGGAAGTGATCGAAAACAGTGTACTATAGCCAACAAAATGAGGGAAATAAATAGTCTCACGAAAGTGTCCGAAAACTATGGACTATAGGCCACAATTGAGGCTAAAACAATAAAATACAAAACTTCGCGGAAACGGTCGGAAACTGTGAAATACAACCCACAAAAAGAGGCCAAAACAGTAATATACAAAATCTCAGGAAAGTGATCGAAAACAGTGTACTACAGCCCACGAAATGAGAAAAATAAAAATTCTCACGACCGTGGCCGAAAACTATGGACTATGGCCCACAAATGAGGGGAAAACAGTCCAATACAAAATTTCACGAAAGCGGCCAGAAACTGTGGACTACAACCCACAAAATGAGGCCAAAACAGTAAAATACGAAATCTCAAGAAAGTGATCGAAAACAATGAACTATAGCCCACAAAATGAGGAATATAAAAAAATCTCACGAAAGTGGCCGAAAACCGTGGACTGGCCCACAAATGAGCCAAAAACAGTCAAATACAAAATTTCACGAAAACGGCATGAAACTGTGGATTAAAACCCACAAAAGGAGGCCTAAATAATAAAATAAGAAATCTCATGAATGTAATCGAAAACAGCGTACTATTTAGCCTACAAATGAGGAGAAAAATAACTAACGAAAGTGGCCGAAAACTGTGGACTATAGCCCACAAATGAGTCTAAAACAGTCAAATACAAAATTTCACGAAAACGGAAGGAAACTGTGGACTATAACCCACAGAATGTGCCAAAACAGTAAAATAGGAAATCTCATGAAAGTGATCGAAAACAGTGAACAATAGCCCACAAAATGGGAATATGATGTATTTTGTATAGACGCAGGGAGGTTGCGTCTATTCTATGTCTCTTTTGCCCCACCCCCCATGTTAGGGGTGGCGTTTATGTACTTTTGTGTCATCTGTAGGACTTTGTATTTGTATTTAGCTCAGTATTCTGAGTTTCTTTAATTAATCCCGTATTAATGAAATAGGGTGGCCATACTCTTACCTTTTCTTTAAAAAAAAACTGTGGACTATTGCCCACACATGAGGCTAAAACAGTCAAATACAAAATTTCAAGAAAAAACGAACGAAAACTGTGAACTCTAACCCACAAAACGAGGCCAAAACATTGAAATACAAAATCTCATGAAAGAGTGAATTATAACCCACAAATGAAGTTAAAACAGCCAAATACAAAATTTCACGAAAACGGCAGGAAACAGTACACTATAACTCACAAAATAAGCCAAAACACAACAATAAATTGAAAACAGTGTACTATAACCCACAAAATGAGAGAAATAAAGGTTCTCAAAAAGTGCCCGAAAACTGTAGACTATAGCCCACAAATCAGTGTTCTAAATGGCGTCCGCCTCGGACGCCTAGGCGGCGCCTAGGCGCTCAGACGGAGGAGAACGAACCGCCTTTGCATTAGGCGGTGGTCTAGGCGGTTAGAGGCGGTTAAGCGGCCGTCTTGTTGAGTAGGCATCCGTGGCGCCGATTAGGCGTCCGCCTGATGTCCAACGCTTAGGCGTTTTCTATTTTTTTTAATCTTAAATACTATAAAATAACACAAAAAAAGAGAACTACTATTAATCTATTAATCTGTTATATAATATGTATAGATCTTTAATAGTAGTGGAATTGTTTTTACTTTTTTTTTTGTATTATTGGTGATGGATTGTACATATTACACCGATTACACATTAAAATAGCACATGTTACACATATTACACATATTGGAATATCGCACATATTAGAATTGGACAATTGTTTTTTTTAATTGCACGAGGAATTTTTTTATGCATAAACACCGTTTAATTACACAAAATTACACATGAACATGATGAATATTTATAATTGGATTGTATGATTATACTTACGATTAAAGAATAGGGGCTGAAATTAACTAAATCGGCAAAATAAGTTCAACCGCCTAGGCGCTGCCTAGGCGCCGCCTAGGCACCCTAGGCGCTAGGCACCCCTTGACCGAACCGCCACCGCCTGACGCCGTTTATAACCTTGCCACAAATGAGGCTAAAACAGGCAAATACAAAATTTCGCGAAAACGGCCAGAAACTGTGGACTATAATCCACAAAATAAGGCCAAAATAGTAAAATACGAAACCTCATGTACGTGAATGAAAACAGTGAACTATAGCCCACAAAATGAGGGAAATAAAAAGTATCACGAAAGTGGCCGAAAACTGTGGACTATAGGCCACAAATGAGGGTAAAACAGTCAATTACAAAATTTCGCGAAAACGGCCAGAAACCATGGACTATAACCCACAATATAAGGCCAAAATATTAAAATACGAAATCTCATGAAAGAGACCGAAAATAGTGTACAAAATGAGGGAAATAAAAAATCTCACGAAAGTAGTCGAAAACTGTGGACTATAGGCCACAAATGAGGCTAAAACAATCAAATAAAAAATTTCACGAAAACTGCCGGAAACTGTGGACTATAACCCAAAAAAAGATGTCAAAACAGTAAAATACAAAATCTCATAAAAGTGATCGAAAATAGTGTACTATATAGACCACAAAATGATGGAATAAAAATTCTCACGAAAGTGGCCGAAAACTATGGACTGTAGCCACAAGTGAGGCTAAAACGGTCAAATACTGAATTTCACGAAATCGGCTGGAAACTGTGGACTATAATTCACAAAATGTGGTCAAAACAGTAAAATACGAAATCTCATGAAAGTGATCGAAAAATGTGTACTATAGCCCACAAAATGAGGGAAATAAAAAATCTCACAAAAGTGGCCAAAAACTGTGGACTATAGTACACAAATAAAGCTAAAACAGTGAAATACAAAATTTTACGAAAACGGTCGGAAACAGCTATAACCCAAAAAATAAGCCAAAACAGTACAATACGAAATCTCATGATAGCGATTGAAAACCGTTTGAAGTCCACCGTTTGGCGACAATCTGTAGGCTTTAGTCCACCGTTTGAAGCCAATTTCGTATTTCATTTATTAGCCTCACTCTACAGTTTGCGGCCAGTTTGGCAAAATTTCATATTTCACTGTTTTGGTCATATTTTATGCAATAGTCCTCATTTGTTTGGCTCAATGTTTCACATCATTTTGTGGGTTATAATCCACCATCTTTTGCCAAGTTCGTGAAATTTCGTATTTCACACATTTTGTGGGTTAGTCTATAGTTTTCGGACAGTTTGGTAAAATTTCAAATTTCACTGTTTTGACCTCATTGTGAGCATTACAGTCCACCGTTTTTGGTCAATTTTGTGAAATTCGTATTTCACAATTTTGGCAAGATTTTGTGGCAATAGTCCACAATTTTGGGCCAATTTCGTGAAAATTTTGTTTTTCACTGTTTTGGCCACATTTCGTGGGCTATATTTTACCGTTTTGACCAAATTCTTATTTCACTTTTTAGCTCGATTTTGTGGACTAATATAGTCCACAGTTTTCGACCACTTTCGTGAATTTTCGCATTTGACTGTTCTGACCACATTTTGTGGGCTATACACACAATTGTCGGCTAAATTCGAGAAATTTAGTTTTAGACTATTTTGGCCACATTCGTGGGTAATATTTCACCGTTTCCAACTAATTTCATGAATTTCGTTCTTCACTTTTTTGCCACTTTTTGTGGTTGTTTTTCACAGGTTTGGCAATATTCTCTAGGCTATAGACCACAAAATGAGGGAAATAAAAAATCTCATGAAGTTGCCGAAAACTGTGAACTATAGCCCACAAATGAGGCTAAAACAGGCAAATACAAAATTTCACAAAAACGGAAGGAAACTGTGGACTATAATCCACAAAATGATGCAAAAACAGTAAAATAGGAAATCTCATGAAAGTGATCGAAAACAGTGAACAATAGCCCACAAAATGAGGGAAATAAAAATTCTCACGAAAGTGCCCACACATGAGGCTAAAACAGTCAAATACAAAATTTCAAGAAAACGACTGAAAATTGTGGACTCTAACCCACAAAACAAGGCCAAAACATTGAAATACGAAATCTCATGAAAGTGATAAAAAAAAGTGTACTATAACCCACAAAATGAGTGAAATAAGAAATCTCACGAAAGTATCCGAAAACTGTGGACTATTCCCACAAATGAGGCTAAAACAGTTAAATACAAAATTTCACGAAAATGGCCAGAATCTGTGGACTATAACCCACAAAATGAGGCCAAAATAGTAAAATACGAAATCTCATGAAAGTGATCAAAAACAGTGTACTATAACCCAAAAAATGAGGAAAATAAAAATTCTGTCGAAAGTGTCCAAAAACTGTGGACTATAGCCCACACATAAGGCTAAAACAGTAAAATACAAAATTTCACGAAAACGACCGGAAAATGTGAACTACAACCCACAAAATTAGGCCAAAACATTGAAATACGAAATCTCATGAAAGTGATCGAAAACAGTGTACTATAACTCACAAATTGAGTGAAATAGAAAATCTCACGGAAGTATCCGAAAACTGTGAACTATTCCCACAAATGAGGCTAAAACAGTCAAATACAAAATTTCACGAAAACGCCTGGAAACTGTGGACTATAACCCACAAAATGAGGCCAAAATAGTAAAATGAGAATTCTCATGAAAGTGATCGAAAACAGGGTACTATAGCCCACAAAATGAGGGGGGAAAAATCCACGAAATTGGCTGAAAGCTGTGGACTATAGCCCACAAATTAGGCTAAAACAGTCAAATACAAAATTTCACGAAAACGACCGGAAACTGTGGGCTATAACCCACAAAATGAGGCCAAAACAGTAAAATACGAAATCTCATGAAAGTGATCGAAAACACTGTATTATAGCCCCAAAATGAGGAAAATAAAAAATCTCACGAAAGTTGCCGAAAACTGTGGACTATATAGGCCACAAATGAGGCTAAAACAGTCAAATACAAAATTTCACGGAAAACGACAGGAAACTGTGGACTATAACCCACAAAATCAGACCAAAATAGTAAAATAACAAATTTAATGAAAGTGGTCGAAAATAGTGTACTGCAACCCACAAAATGAGGGAAATAAGAAATCTCATGAAAGTGGCCAATAACTGTGGACTTTAGACCACAAATGTGGTTAAACAGTCAAATACAAAATTTCATGGAAACGACCGAAAACTGTGGACTATAACCCACAAAATAAGACCAAAACAGTAAAATACGAAATCTCATGAAAGTGATCGAAAACAATGTACTATAGCCCACAAAATGAGGGAAATAAAAATTCTCACGAAAGTGTCCGATAATTGTGGACTATAGCCCAGACATGAGGGTAAAACAGTCAATTACAAAATTTCACGAAAACGACTGGAAACTGTGGATTATAACCCACAAAACTTGGCCAAAACAATAAAATACGAAATCTCACGAAAGTGATCCAAAACAATGTACTATAGTCCACAAAATGAGGGAAATAAAAAATCTAACGAAAGTGGCCAATAACGGTGGACTGTGGACCACAAATGAGGCTAAAACTATCAAATACAAAATTCACGGAAATGGCTGAAAACCGTGGATTATAACCCACAAAATGAGGCCAAAACAGTAAAATACGAAATCTCATGAAAGTGATCGAAAACAGTGTACTATAACCCACAAAATGAGGGAAATAAAAAATTTCATGAAGGTGGCCAAAAACCGTGAACCGTAGCCCACAAATGTGGCTAAAACATCCAAATACCAAATTTCACGAAAACGGCCGGAAACTGTGGACTATAACCCACAAAATGAGGCCAAAACAGTAAAATACGAAATCTCATGAAAATGATCGAAAACAGTGTACTATATAGCCTAAAAAATGAGGGAAATAAAATTTCTCACAAAAGTGCCCGGAAACTATGGACTACAACCCACATGAGGCTAAAATAGTTAAATACAAAATTTTACGAAAACGACCGGAAACTGTGGACCATAACCCACAAAACGAGGCCAAAACAATGAAATATGAAATCTAATGAAAGTGATCAAAACCAGTGTGCTATAGCCCACAAATTGAATGAAATAAAAATCCTATGAAATTGACCGAAAATTGTGGACTATTCCCACAAATGAGGCTAAAATAGTCAAATACAAAATTTCACAAAAAATGGACGGAATCTGTGGACAACAACCCACAAAATGCGGCCAAAACTGTAAAATACGAAATCTCACGAAGAGATAAAAAAACAGTGTACTATATACCACGAAATGAGGGAAATAAAAATTCTCAGGACAGTGGACGAAAACTATGGACTATAGCCCACAAATGAGGCTAAAACTGTCAAATACAAAATTTCACGAAAATGGCCGGAAACTGTGGACTATAACCCAAAAAACATGGCCAAAATATTAAAATACGAAATCTAATGATAGTGATCGAAAACAATGTACCATAGCTCACAAAATGAGGGAAATAAAAAATCTAACGAAAGTGGCCGAAAAGTGTGGACTATAGCCCACAAATGAGGCTAAAACAGTCAAATACAAAAATCACGAAAATGGCTGGAAACTCCAGACTATAACCCACAAAATGAGGCAAAAATAGTAAAATACGAAATCTCATGAAAGCGATCGAAAACAGTCTACTATTGCCAACAAAATGATGGAAATAATAAATCTCACGAAAGTGGCCGAAAACTGTGGACCATAGTCCACAAATAAGGCTAAAACATTCAGATACAAAATTTCACGAAAACGGTCGGAAACTGTGAACTATAACCCACAAAATGAGGCCAAAACAGTAAAATACGAAATCTCATGAAAGTGATCGAAAACAGTGTACTATAGCCCACAAAATGAGGGAAATAAAATCTCACGAAAGTGCCCGAAAACTGTGGACTATAGCATACACATGAGGCTAAAATAGTCAAATACAAAATTTCACTAAAACGACCTGAAACTGTGGACCATAACCCACAAAACGAGGCCAAAACATTGAAATACGAAATCTAATGAAAGTGATCAAAACCAATGTGCTATAGCCCACAAAATGAATGAATTAAAAAATCTCACGAAAGTGTCCGGAAATTGTGGATTCCCACAAATGAGGCTAAAACAGTCAAATACAAAATTTCAAAAAAAACGGTCGAAATCTGTTGACAATAACCCACAAAATGAGGCCAAAACTATAAAATACGAAATCTCACGAAAGTGATCAAAAATAGTGTATTATATCGCACAAAATGAGAGGAAAAAATTCTCAGGACAGTGGACGAAAACTATGGACTAGAGCCCACAAATGAGGAAAAAACTATCAAATACAAAATTTTACGAAAACGGCCGGAAACTGTGGACTATAACCCACAAAACATGGCCAAAACATTAAAATACGAAATCTCATGATAGCGAACGAAAACAATGTACTATAGCCCACAAAATGAGGGAAATAAAAAATTTCACGAAAGTGGCCGAAAAGTGTGGACTATAGCCCACAAATGAGGCTAAAACAGTCAAATACAAGAATTCACGAAAACAGTCGGAAACTGTGGACTATAACCACCAAAATGTGGCAAAAACAATAAAATACGAAATTTCATGAAAGTGATCGAAAACAGTGTACTGTAGCCCACAAAAGGGGGCAAATAACAATTCTCACGAAAGTGCCCGATAACTGTGGACTATAGCCCACACATGCGGCTAAAACAATCAATTATAAAATTTCATGAAAATGATTGAAAACTGTGGACTATAACCGGCAAAACAAGGACAAAACATTAAAATACGAAATTCATGAAAGTGATCAAAAACACTATACTATAGCCCACAAAATGAGGAAAATAAAAAATCTCACGAAAATAGCCGAAAACTGTGGACTATACATAGCCCACAAATGAGGCTAAAACAATCAATTACAAAATTTCACAGAAATGACCGGAAACTGTGGACTTTTAACCCACAAAATGAGGCAAAAATAGTAAAATACGAAATCTCATTAAAGTGGTCGAAAACAGTGTATTATAGCCCACAAAATGCTGGAAATAAAATTTCTCACGAAAGTGCCTGAAACTGTGGACTATGGCCCACACATGAGGCTAAAACAGTTAATTACAAAATTTCACGAAAACGACTGGAAACTGTGGACTATAACCCACAAAACATGGCCAAAACTTTAAAATACGAAATTTCATGAAAGTGATTGAAAACAGTCTACTATTGTCCACAAAATGAAGGAAATAAAAAATCTCATGAAGGTGGCTGAAAATTGTGAACTATATAGCCCCACAAATGAGGCTAAAACAGTCAAATACAATATTTCACGGAAACGGCCAGAAACTGTGGGCTATATCCCAAAAAAAGAGGCAAATAAAAATTCTCACGAAAGAGCCCGAAACTATGGCTATAGATCGCACATGAGGCTAAAACAATCAATTATCAAATTTCACAAAAATGAATGGAAATTGTGGACTACAACCCACAAAACATGGCCAAAACATTAAAATACGAAATCTCAAGAAAGTGATCGAGAACAGTGTACTATTGCACACAAAATGAGGGAAATAAAAAATCTCACGAAAGTGGCCGAAAATTGTTGACTATAACACACAAAATGAGGCCAAAACAGTAAAATACGAAATCTCATCAAAGTGATCGAAAACAGTGTACTATTAGCACACAAAATGCTGGAAATACAAATTCTCAAGAAAACTGCAGAAAACTGTGGACTATAGCCCACACATGAGGCTAAAATAGTCAAATACAAAATTTTACGAAAACGATCGGAAACTGTGGACTATAACCCACAGAACATGGCCCAAACATTAAAATATGAAATCTCATGAAAGTAATCGAAAACAGTCTACTATAGCCCACAAAATGAGGGAAATAAAAAATCACACGGAAGTGGCCGAAAACTGTGAACTATAACCAACAAATAAGGCTAAAACAGTCAAATACAAAATTTCACAAAAACCGTCGGAAACTGTGGATTATAACCCACAAAATGAAGCCAAAACAGTAAAATACGAAATCTCATGAAAGTGAACGAAAACAGTGTACTATAGCCCACAAAATGAGGGAAATAATAATTCTGACGGAAGTGCCTGAAAGCATTGGACTATGGCCCACACATGAGGCTAAAATAGTCAAATACAGAATTTCACGAAAACGAGCGGAAACTGTGGACTATAACCCACAAAACGAGGCCAAAATAGTAAAATACGAAATCTCATGAATGTGATCGAAAACAGTGTACAAAAGTGGCCGAAAACTGTGGACTATCCAACAAATGAGGCTAAAACTATCAAATACAAAATTTCACAACAACGGGTGCAAACTGTGGACTATAAGCCACAAAATGAGGCCAAATTAGTAAAATAAGAAATCTCATGAAAGTGATCGAAAACAGTGTTCCATATAGCCCACAAAATGAGGAGAAAAAAAATCTCACGTAAGTGGCCGAAAACAGTGGACTATATATCCCACAATTCAAGCCAAAATAGTCAAATACAAAATTTCACGAAAACTGCTGGAAACTGTGGACTATTACCCACAAAACGAGGCCAAAACAGAAAAACACGAAATCTCATGAAAGTGATCGAAAACAGTGCACTATAGCCCACAAAATGAGAGAATTAGAAATTCTCACGAAAGTGGCCGAAAACTGTGTACTATAGCAGACAAATGAGGCTAAAATAGTCAAATACAAAATTTCACGAAAACGGCCGGAAACAGTGGACTATAACCCACAAAATAAGGCAAAACATTACAATACGAAATCTCATGAAAGTGATCGAAAACAATGTACTATAACCCACAAAATGAGGGAAATAAAAATTCTCACGAAAGTGTCTGAAAACTGTGGACTATAGCCCACACAATAGGCTAAAACAATAAATTACAAAATTTCACGAAAACGACAGGAAACTGTGGACAAAACATGGCCAAAATCATTAAAATACGAAAACATTAAAATACAAATTCTCAAGAAACTGATCGGAAATAGTGTATAGCCCACAAAATGATGGAAATAAAAATTCGCACGAAAGTGGCCGAAAACTGTGGACTATAGCCCACAAAAGAAGCTTAAACAGTCAAATACAAAATTTCACGAAAACTGCATGAAACTGTGGACTCTAACCCACAAAATGAGGCCAAAACAGGAAAATACGCAATCTTATGAAAGTGATAAAAAATAGTGCACTATAGCCCTCAAAATGAGGAAAATAAAAATTCTAACGAACGTGCCTGAAAACTGTGGACTATAGCTCGCACATGAGGTTGAAACAGCCAAATACAAAATTTCACGAAAATGACTGGAAGTTGTGGACTGTAACCCACAAAATACAGCAAAAACATTGAAATACGAAATCTCATGAAAGTGATCGACAACAGTGCATAGCTCAGGAAATGAGGGAAAAAAAAATCTCACACATGAAGCATAAAACTACGGAGTATAGCACACAAATGAGGGTAAAACAGTCAAATACAAAATTTCACGAAAACGACCGGAAATTGTGGACTATAACCCAAAAATTGAGGCCAGAACAGTCAAATACGAAATCTCGTAAAAGTGATCGAAAATAGTGTACCATAGGCCACAAAATGAGGGAAATAAAAATTCTCACGAAAGTGGCCGAAAACTATGGACTATAGCCCACAAATGAGGGTGAAACAGTCAAATACATAATTTCACGAAAATGGCCGGAAACGGTGGACTATAACCCACAAAATCAAGCCAAAACAGTAAAATACGAAATCTCATGAAAGTGATCGAAAACAATGAATTATAGCACACAAAATGAGGAAAATAAAAAAATCTCACGAAAGTGGCCGAAAACTGCGGACTAGCCAACAAATGAGGCAGAAAAAGTTAAATACAAAATTTCACGAAAACGGCAGGAAGTTGTGGACTATAACCCACAAACGGAGGCCAAAATAATAAAATATGAAATCTCATTAAAGTGATCGAAAATAGTGTACTATATAGTCCACAAAATGTGGAGAAAATAAATCTCACGAAAGTGGCCGAAAACTATGGATTATAGCCCACAAATGAGGCTAAAACAGTTAAATACAAAATTTCGCGAAAACAGCCATAAACAGTGGACTGTAACTCACAAAATAAGGCCAAAGCAGTAAAATATGAAATCTCCTGTAAGTGAATGAAAATTGTGAACTATAGCCTTGAAAATGAGGGAAATAAAAAAAATCTCACGAAAGTGACCGAAAACTGTGGACTACAGGCCACAAATTAGGCTAATAGTCAAATACAAAATTTCGCGAAACCACAATATAAGGCCATAACAGTAAAATACAAAATCTCATGAAAGTGATCGAAAACAGTGTACTAACCCACAAAATGAGGGAAATAAAGGTTCTCGCGAAAGTGCCCGAAAACTGTGGACTATTGCCTACAAATGAGGCTAAAACAGTCACACAAAATTTCGCGAAAACTGCCAGTAACTGTGGATTATAACCCACAAAATAAGGCCAAAGCCGTAAAATACGAAATCTCATATAAGTGAATGAAAATAGTGAACTATAGCCCACAAAATGAGGGACATAAAAAATTCTCACGAAAGGGGCCGAAAACTGTGGACTATAGGCCACAAATGAGGCTAAAACAGTTAAATACAAAATTTCATAAAAACGGCCGGTAACTGACTATAACCCACAAAAATAGGCCAGAACAGTAAAATACGAAATCTCATGAAAGTGATCGAAAACAGTGTGTTATAACCCACAAAATGAATGAAATAAAAAATCTCACGGCAACGTCCGAAAACTGTGGACTATTCCCACAAATGAGGCTAAAATAGTCAAATACAAAATTTCAAATAAACGGCCGAAAACTATGGGCTATAACTCACAAAATAAGGCCAAAACAGTAAAATACGAAATCTCATGAAAGTGATCGAAAACACTGTATTATAGCCCCAAAATGAGGAAAATAAAAAATCTCACGAAAGTTGCCCAAAACTGTGGACTATATAGGCCACAAATGAGGCTAAAACAGTCAAATACAAAATTTCACGGAAAACGACAGGAAACTGTTGGACTATAACCCACAAAATCAGACCAAAATAGTAAAATAACAAATTTAATGAAAGTGGTCGAAAATAGTGTACTGCAACCAACAAAATGAGGGAAATAAGAAATCTCATGAAAGTGGCCAATAACTGTGGACTGTAGACCACAAATGTGGTTAAACAGTCAAATACAAATTTTCACGGAAATGGCCGAAAACTGTGGACTATAACACACAAAATGAGACCAAAACAGTAAAATACGAAATCTCATGAAAGTGATTGAAAACAATGTACTATATAGCCCACAAAATGAGGGAAATAAAAATTCTCACGAAAGTGCCCTATAATTGTGGACTATAGCCCAGACATGAGGCTAAAATAGTCAATTACAAAATTTCACAAAAACGACTGGAAACTGTGGATTATAACCCACAAAACATGGCCAAAATATTAAAATACGAAATCTCATGAAAGTGATCGAAAACAGTTCACTATTGCCCACAATCTCATGAAAGTGGCCGAAAACTGTGGACCATAGCCCAGAAATTAGGTTAAAACAGTCAAATACAGAATTTCACGAAAACGGTCGAAAACTGTGGACTATAACCCACAAAATGAGCAAAAACAGTAAAATACGAAATCTCATGTAAGTGATCGAAAACAGTGTACTATAGCCCACAAAATGAGGGAAATAAAACTTTCACGAAATTGCCCAAAAACCATGGACTAGCCCACACATGAGGCTAAAGCATTCAAATACAAAATTTTACGAAAACGACCGGCAACTGTGGACCATAACCCACAAAATGAGGCCAAAATATTGAAATACGAAATCTCATGAAAATGATCGAAAAGAGTGTGCTATAACCGACAAAACGAATGAAATAAAAAATCTCACGAAAGTGCCCGAAAATTGTGGACTATTCCCACAAATAAGGCTAAAACAGTCAAATACAAAATTTCACAAAAACGGCCAGAATCTGTGGACAATAACCCACAAAATGAGGCCAAAACTTTAAAATACGAAATCTCATGAAAGTGATCAAAAACAGTATATTATTTCCTACAAAATGAGGGAAATAAAAATTCTCAGGACAGTGGACGAAAACCATGGACTATATAGTCCACAAATGAGGCTAAAACTGTCAAATATAAAATTTCACGAAAACGGCCGGAAACTGTGGACTATAACCTACAAAACACAGCCAAAACATTAAAATACGAAATCTCGCGATAGTGATCGAAAACAATGTACTATAGCCTACAAAACGAGGGAAATAAAACATCTCACGAAAGTGGCCAAAAAGCGTGGATTATAGCCCACAAATGAGGCTGAAACAGTCAAATACAAGAATTCACGAAAACGGTCGGAAACTGTGGACTATAACCACCTAAATGTGGCAGAAACAGTAAAATACGAAATCTCATGAAAGTGATCGAAAACAGTGTACTATATAGCCCACAAAATGGGGGAAATAACAATTCTCACGAAAGTGCCCGATAACTGTGGACTATAGCCCACACATGAGGCTAAAACAATCAATTATAAAATTTCACGAAAACGACTTAAAACTGTGGACGATAACCCACAAAACATGGCCAAAACATTAAAATACGAAATTTCATGAAAGTGATCTAAAGCAGTCTACTATAGCCCAAAAAATAAAGGAACTAAAAAATCTCACGAAGGTGGCCGAAAATTGTGGACTATAACCCACAAATGAGGCTAAAACAATCAAATACAAAATTTCACGGAAACGGCCGGAATCTGTCACTTTAACACACAAAATGAGGCAAAAACAGAAAAATACAAAATCTCATGAAAGTGATCGAAAACAGTGTACAGCCCACAAAATGAGAGAAATAAAAATTCTCACGAAAGTGGCCGAAAACTATGGACTATAGCCCACAAATAAGGCTAAAACTGTCAAATATAAAATTTCACGAAAACGGCCGGAAACTGTGGAGTATAACCCACAAAATATAGCTAAAACATCAAAATACGAACTTTCATGAAAGTGATCAAAAACAGTCTACTATAGCCGCAAAATGAGGAAAATAAAAATCTCACGAAGGTGGCCGAAAACTGTGGACTATAGCCCACAAATAAGGCTAAAACAGTCAAATACAAAATATCACGGAAACGGCCGGAAACTGACTATAACCCACAAAAATAGGCCAGAACAGTAAAATACGAAATATCATGAAAGTGATCGAAAACAGTGTGCTATAGCCCACAAAATGAATCAAATAAAAAATCTCACGGTAGCGTCTGAAAACTGTGGACTATTCCCACAAATGAAGCTAAAATAGTCAAATACAAAATTTCAAATAAACGGCCGGAATCTGTGGACAATAACCCTCAAAATGAGGCCAAAACTGTATAATACAAAATCTCATGAAAGTGATCGAAAACACTGTATTATAGCCCCCAAAATGTGGAAAATAAAAAATCTCACAAAAGTTGCCGAAAACTGTGGACTATATAGGCCACAAATGAGGCTAAAACAGTCAAATACAAAATTTCACGGAAAATGGCCAGCAACTGTGGACTATTACCCACAAAATAAGGGCAAAACTGTAAAATAGGAAATCTCAGGAAAGAGACCGAAAACAGTGTACAAAATGAGGGAAATAAATAATCTCACGAAAGTAGCCGAAAACTCTGGACTATAAGCCACAAATGAAGCCAAAACAGTCAAATATAAAATTTCACGAAAACGGACAGAAATTGTGGACTATAACCCAAAAAAAGAGGCCAAAACAGTAAAGAACGAAATCGTATAAAAGTAATCGAAAACAGAGTACTGTATAGCCCACAAATTGAGGTAAATAAAAATTCTCACGAAAGTGGCCAAAAACCTGGATTGTAGCCCACAAATGAGGCTAAAACGGTCAAATACATATTTTAACGAAAACGGCCAGAAACTGTGGACTACAACCCACAAAATGAGGGCAAAACAGTAAAATAGGAACTCTCATGAAAGTAATCGAAAACAGTGTACTATAGCCCACAAAATGAGAGAATTAAATAATCTCACGAAAGTCGTAGAAAACTGTTGACTATAGCCCACAAATGAGGCTAAAATAGTGAAATACAAAATTTCACGAAAACGGTTGGAAACTGTGGACTATTACCCACACAACGAGGCAAAAACAGTAAAATAAGATATCTCATTAAAGTGGTCGAAAACAGTGTACCAACAAAATGAGGAAAATAAAAATTCTCACGAAAGTGGCCGAAAACTATGGATTATAGGCTACAAATGAGGCTAAAACTGTCAAATACAAAATTTTCTCGAAAACGGCAAATTGTGGACTATAACTAAAAAAAAGATGCCAAAATAGTAAAATACAAAATCTCATAAAAGTGATCGAAAACAGTGTACTATAGCCCACAAAATGAGGGAATAGAAATTCTCTGGAAAGGGATCGAAAACTATAGACTGTAGCCCACAAATGAGGTTAAAACGGTCAAATACAAAATTTCACGAAAACGGCCGGAAACTGTGGACTAACCCACAAAATGAGGCCAAAACAGTAAAATACGAAATCTCATGAAAGTGATCGAAAACAGTGTACTATAGCCTACAAAACGAGGGAAATAAATAATCTCACAAAAATCGTAGAAAACAGTTGACTATAGCCCACAAATGAGGCAAAAATAATCAAATACAAAATTTTACAAAAACGGTCGGAAACTATGGACTATTAACCACAAAACGAGGCCAAAACAGTAAAATACGAAATCTCATTAAAGTGATCGAAAACAGTGTACTATTGCCCACAAAATGAGGGAAATAAAAATTCTCACGAAAGTGGCCGAAAACAGTGGAAACCCACAAATGAGGCTAAAACACTCAAATACAAAATTTCACCAAAACGGCCGGAAACATTGGACTATAACCCACAAAATGAGGCCAAAACAGTAAAATACGAAATCTCATTAAAAGAGATCGAAAACAGTGTACAGCCCACAAAATGAGAGAAATAAAAATTCTCACGAAAGTGGCCGAAAACTATGGACTATGGCCCACAAATAAGGCTAAAACTGTCAAATATAAAATTTCACGAAAACGGCCGGAAACTGTGGACTAACCCACAAAATCAAGACAAAATAATACAATACGAAATATCATGAAAGTGATCGAAAACAGTGTACTACAGCCCACAAAATGAGGTAAACAAAAATTCTCTCGACAGTGGCCGAAAACTATGGACTATACCCACAAATGAGGCTAAAACAGTCCAATACAAAATTTCATGAAAAAGACCATATACTGTGGACTACAAGCCACAAAAGGAGGCCAAAACAGTAAAATACGAAATCTCATGAAAGTGATCGAAATCAGTGTAGCCCACAAAATGAGGGAAATAAATAATCTCACGAAAGTGGCCGAAAACTGTGGACTATAGGCCACAATTGAGGCTAAAACAATAAAATACAAAATTTCACGAAAACAGCCTGAAACTGTGGACTTCAACCCACAAAATCAGGCCAAAACAGTAAAATACGAAATCACAAGAAAGTGATCGAAAATAGTGTACTGCCCAAAAAATAAAGGAAATGAAAATTCTCACGACAGTGGCCGAAAACGATGGACTATAGCCCACAAAAGGGGCGAAAATAGTCTAATACAAAATTTCACGAAAACGGCCTGAAACTGTGGACTACAACCTAGAAAATGAGGCAAAAAAATTAAAATACGAAATCAAATGAAAGTGATCGTAAACAATGAACTATAGCCCACAAAATGAGGAAAATAAAAAAATCTCACGAAAGTGGCCGAAAACTATGGACTAGCTCACAAATGAGGCAAAAACTGTCAAATACAAAATTTCACCAGAACCGCAGGAAACTGTGGACTTTAACCCACAAATGAACCCGAAATAAAAAAAAATAAAAAATCTCATGAAAGTAATCGAATACAGTGTACTATATGGCCCACAAAATAAGGAGAAAAAATCTCACAAAAGTGGCCGAAAACTGTGGACCATTGCCCACAAATGAGGCTAAAACAGTCAAAAATAAAATTTCACGAAAACGGCCAGAAACTGTGGGTTATTTCCCACCGAGGCCAAAACAGTAAAATATGAAATATCATGAAAGTGATCGAAAACAGTGTACAGCCCACAAAAAGAGGGAAATAAAGTTTCTCACGAAAGTGGCCAAAACTGTGGACTATCACACAAATGAAGCCAAACAGTCAAATACAAAATTTCAAGAAAACGGCCGGAAACAGTGCATAACCCACAAAATAAGCCAAAACAGTACAATACGAAATCTCAGGAAAGTGATCAAAAACAGTGTACTGTAACCCAAAAAATGAGGGAAATAAAGGTTCTCACGAAAGTGCCCACAAATGAGGCTAAAACAGTTAAATACAAAATTTCGCAAAAACGGCCCGAAACTGTGGACTATAACCCATAAAATATGGCCGAAACAAAAAAATACGAATTCTCATGTAAGTGAACGAAAACAGTGAACTATAGCCCACAATATTAAGGAAACAAAAGAATCGCAGGAAAGTGGCCGAAAACTGTGAACTATAGGCCACAAATGAGGCTATAACAGTCAAATACAAAATTTCGCGAAAACGGCCAGAAATTGTGGACTATAACCCACAATATAAGGCCAAAACAGTAAAATGCGAAATCTCATTAAAGAGACCGAAAACAGTGTACAAAATGAGGGATAAAAAATCTCATGAAAGTAGCCGAAAACTGTGGACTATATGTAGCGCCCCGAATTTCTAATATGATATCTTAGAAAATACGTGGCACAATTCCCAGCATCAACTTCAATGTAATATTAAACACAATTTAACACCAATAAAATTTTTCCAACTTTCATTACAATAATCAATTACATAGCACAGCGGAATACAATACATCTCAAATCATAATTTTCTTTTCTTTACAACACTTTTCATTTTACATATGTCACTAAATCACTCGAACTCAAGTATCCAAATCCGAGCTTTAAGAAATCACCTGTAAAATATGAGGCTAGAGATGATCCCTAACCCCCAAAACTAATGGGGTCAGCTATAATGGTGTGAGTGACATAAAAACAAACAACATAAATAAACATTAAGCATGGATTCATAAACAACATGTAATAAACAAGAATACATAAAATATGACATAGCAAGGAAACATGTAAATATCAAGTGGAACTAAACTAAGTGTCAAGTGTAGAAAACAGGAAAACACATGCGTAAAACCAAGTCAAGAAAACACAGTTCTATATGCTGACTCTCTAATGCGTACTTGTCGAAGTCTATGCATCCCACTCTACATAGGTCCAGTGCAAGCCCTTAACATCTCCACATTATAGGGTTTAATCCCCGCTATGCAAGTAATCCTATCACGATGACTACTACGAGATAAAGATAAACTGTGAGTATTAGCCCATGCCCCGATAATTCCAAAGGTCAAACTCTATCCACAGATAATTCCGGAGACTATTTCACTCACACTTGGGAATCTTCGAGAATACCCCACACCGCAAGCAATGACACCTCATCACACGAATACCACATGTTCGTCGCCTTGTCTCCGATAATTCCGGAGATCAATCCCACACCACAGGTAATTCCGGAGACTATTTCATTCACACCTGGATAATTCTGGGGATCATCTCACACCGCAAGCCATACTGAGGTCCATAACTCATGTTCCCGTTAATCATATCACCACTAGTGCCTGTCCTTATCATTTAGGTTATTTAATTACTTAACAAATCTCCTAGAGTAGGTGTACCCTACCGGACTTAAACTCAACAACTGATCAACTAAATGCCTCAACAGGCCCAAACATAAACAACTCAACTGCCGGTATACTAGGGTCACACACATCCTCTAGAGACTCAAACTCAAATATCCAAACCGAACTTCCAACATAAATTGTTCAACTTAACATCTTGAAAACATATGTTCAATAGGAGGTAGAATATAATAATAATAAGCTATAGATCAAAACATCTAGAGAATAAATCATTTGAAAGAACATTCATAGATATAAGGATACATCAGTATCAGTCGACTATAGAAAACATAAGTCAACTGCCCAGAAAGAAACTTCCATGGTTTTAAGAAAATAAGCTAAGTGTTATAAGTCGACTTATAAAAGTCATAGGTCGACTTACCAGAGAGAAATTCCAGTAATCTTTAAGAAAATATTCTAAGTGTTATAAGTCGACTTATAAAAGTCATAGGTCGACTTACCAGAGAGAAATTTCAATACAACTAAAGAACATAGCAGCCGGGTCATATCAGTCGACTGAAAGGTCGTACCAGTCGACTGTCGGCCTACAGACTGTATAGTTTTGGTTGAGCACAATTCAACCGATACGTAGTTTTACTTTATGAAAACGATTTCTTCAAAAAAACATATTGCTTATATGTTCAAATATAACTGGTAGGACATGTAATAGTCCACAAAACTAGATCAACTACTTAAAATCATAAAAATGGAGATTTTGTTGATTTCTTTCAATTAAAACATGAATTTGTGCATATAATAAAAATAGAGTTTTCTTAAAATTTTATCGATCACTGAAATAGTTCGTATTCAGATCCAAACCCTCAAAATATCAAAATCTCAAAGAATCCCCAATTTGGGTGTACTTCCTCAATCAATTAATTCCTCAAATTTCAATTCTCAAGACACGATCTCTTGATTCATAACTCTTCCATTCAATTTTCTCAAAAATCTGAATTTCTATCACAACTCATAACCATAATCAAATCTGTAATCACATACCACTAGGGTTTCACAAGATCCAATTTTTCATCCAATCCATAATATGCATAACCATGTTCAACTCTAAACATGTTTTCTAGCAATACAATTCAATATCCCAGATCCAATAAACATTCATAGATCAAACAACCAATCCATTACATTACTCACATACACAACATAAAGAAAAACAAACATGTCAAAAACAACAACAAAACAATCACTCACATAAATCAAAACAACAAAACAAATTTACATCA
This sequence comes from Hemerocallis citrina, assembly GCA_017893485.1. Classification (NCBI taxonomy): domain Eukaryota; kingdom Viridiplantae; phylum Streptophyta; class Magnoliopsida; order Asparagales; family Asphodelaceae; genus Hemerocallis; species Hemerocallis citrina. Next base: position 18,280 of record JACEHZ010000549.1, on the reverse strand, counting down.
CCCACATACAAAATACACATAAAAAAGAAAACAACATGTCACTCACCTTGAAATGAAGAAATCCAACAAGAAAGCCTTCCCTTTTTGCGAAATCCAAGATCCTTCTCTCAATCCTCCAAAAATAATAAATCTTTGTGTTGTGCAGCGAATGACGGTTGCGTTCTCTTCTTTTAAATATCCGGAAATAGGATCTTAGGGTTTTAGACATATTTGCTAAATAACCCCTCGAAAACATATCTTTACATAAATAGATTCCTATACTTGGAACTTGATAAAATTAATTAAATTGAGATTTAAAAGCAAAATAACCCTTACTTTCCAGCCGGCACTGATTAAAAGTCCAAAAAAATAGTTTTTTGCACTTTCACCCCTCAAAATGACAAATTTGCAAAAAGGTCCTTTTTCTCAATATTTGCAAATAGATCCAATTAGTTTCAAAAAAATATGGAAAAATTATAAATAAATCCCAAATAATAAATAATGATTTTCCATAAAAATAATTTTGGCTTTTGAACTTTTTAAGAAAATATTTGCACGTGTTTCGCATGTGTAAAAGATAAATTTTCAGAAAATATTTATTAAATCCCCCAAAAAATCATTTTTATTTCATTCATAACCTTTAAAAATAATATTTAAAAATACGGGGTACTACACTATAGGCCACAAATGAGGCTAAAACAGTCAAATACCAAATTTCACGAAAACAGCCAAAAACTGTGGACTATAACCTAAAAAAGATGTCAAAACAGCAAAATACGAAATCTCATAAAAGTGATCGAAAATAGTGTACTATATGGCCCACAAAATGAGGGAATAAAAATTATCTTTAAAGTGGCCGAAAACTATGGACTGTAGCCCACAAATGAGACTGAAACGGTCAAATACAAAATTTCACGAAAATGGTCGGAAACTGTGGACTATAACTAACAAAATAAGGCCAAAATAGTAAAATACGAAATCTCATAAAAGTGATCGAAAACAGTGTATCATAGCGCACAAAATGAGGGAAATAAATAATCTCACGAAAGTTGCAGAAAACTGTTGACTATAGCCCACAAATGAGGCTAAAATAGTAAAATCCAAAATTTCACGAAAATAGTCGGAAACTGTGGACTATAACCCACAAAGGAGGCCAAAACAGTAAAATACGAATTCTCATTAAAGTGATCGAAAACAGTGTACTATAGCCCACAAAATGAGGGAAATAAAAATTCCCACGAAAGTGGCCGAAAACTGTGGACTAGCCCACAAATGAGGCTAAAACAGTCAAATAAGAAATGTCCTGAAAATGGCCAGAAAATGTGGAATATAACCCACAAAATATTGCCAAAACAGCAAAATATTAATCTTAAGAAAGAGACCGAAAACTATGTACAAAATGAGGGAAATAAAAAAACTCACAAAAGTGGCCGAAAACTGTGAACTATAGGCCACAAATAAGGCTAGAACAGTCAAATACAAAATTTCTCGAAAACGACCGGAAACTGTGGACTATAACCCAAAAAATGAGGCCAAAACTTTACAATACGAAATCTCATAAAATTTATTCAAAACAGTGTACTATAGCCCATAAAATGAGGGAAATAAAAATTCTCACGAAAGTGGCCAAAAACTATGGACTATAGCGCACAAATGAGACTAAAACTGTCAAATACAAAATTTCACGAAAACGGACGGAAACTGTGGACTATAACACAAAAAATCAGGCCAAAACAGCAAAATACGAAATCTCATGAAAGTGATAGAAAACAGTGTACTACATCCCACAAAATGAGGAAAACAAAAATTCTCTCGACAGTGGCCGAAAACAATGGACTACAAATGAGGCTAAAACAGTCCAATACAAAAATTTCATGAAAACGGCCAGAAAGTGTGGACTACAACCCACAAATGAGGCCAAAACAGTAAAATACGAAATCTTATGAAAGTGACCAAAAACAGTGAACTATAGCCCACAAATTGAGGAAAATAATAAAATCTCACGAAAGTGACCGAAAACTGTGGATTAGCCCACAAATAAGGCAAAAACAGTCAAATACAAAATTTCACGAAAACGGCAGGAAAATGTGGATTGTAACCCACAAAATGAGGCCAAAATTGTAAAATAAGAAATCTCATGCAAGGGATCGAAAACAATGTACTATATAGCCCACAAAATTAGGAGAAAAAAAATCTCACAAAAGTGGCCGAAAACTGTGGACTGTAACCAACAAATGAGGCTAAAACAGTCAAATACAAAATTTCACGAAAACGGCCGGAAACTGTGGACTATTACGCACTAAACGAGGCCAAAACAATAAAATACGAAATCTCATTAAAGGGATCGAAAACTGTGTACTATATAGCCCACAAAATGAGGAAAATAAAAATTCTCACGAAAGTGGACCAAAACTATGGGACTATAGCACACAAAATGAGGAAAATAAAAATTCTCACGAAAGTGGACCAAAACTATGGGACTATAGCACACAAATGAGGCAAAAACTGTCAAATACAAATTTTACGGAAATGGCCGGAAACTGTGGACTATAACCCACAAAATCAGGCCAAAATATTAAAATACGAAATCTCATGGAAGTGATCGAAAACAGTGTACTATAGCCAACAAAATGAGGGAAATAAATAGTCTCACGAAAGTGTCCGAAAACTATGGACTATAGGCCACAATTGAGGCTAAAACAATAAAATACAAAACTTCACGGAAACGGTCGGAAACTGTGAAATACAACCCACAAAATGAGGCCAAAACAGTAATATACGAAATCTCAGGAAAGTGATCGAAAACAGTGTACTACAGCCCACAAAATGAGAAAAATAAAAATTCTCACGACCGTAGCTGAAAACTATGGACTATGGCCCCACAAATGAGGGGGAAACAGTCTAATGCAAAATTTCACGAAAACGGCCAGAAATTGTGGACTACAACCCACAAAATTAGGCCAAAACAGTAAAATACGAAATCTCACGAAAGAGATCGAAAATAATGAACTATAGCCCACAAAATGAGGAATATAAAAAAATCTCACGAAAGTGGCCGAAAACTGTGGACTAGCCAAAAACAGTCAAATACAAAATTTCACGAAAATGGCATGAAACTGTGGATTAAAACCCACAAAATGAGGCCTAAATAATAAAATAAGAAATCTCATAAAAGTAATCGAAAACAGCGTACTATTTAGCCCACAAATGAGGAGAAAAAATCTAACGAAAGTGGCCGAAAACTATGGACTATAGCCCACAAATGAGTCTAAAACAGTCAAATACAAAATTTCACGAAAATGGAAGGAAACTGTGGACTATAACCCACAAAATGATGCCAAAACAGTAAAATAAGAAATCTAATGAAAGTGATCGAAAACAGTGAACAATAGCCCACAAAATGGGAATATGATGTATTTTGCATCGACGCAGGGAGGTTGCGTCTATTCTATGTCTCTTTTGCCCCACCCCCCATGTTGGGGGTGGTGTTTATGTACTTTTGTGTCATATGTAGGACTTTGTATTTGTATTTGGCTCAGTATTCTGAGTTTCTTTAATTAATCCCTTATTAATGAAATAGGGTGGCCATACTCCACCTTTTCTTCAAAAAAAAAACTGTGGACTATAGCCCACACATGAGGTTAAAACAGTCAAATACAAAATTTCAAGAAAAAACGACCGAAAACTGTGGACTCTAACCCACAAAACGAGGCCAAAACATTGAAATACAAAATCTCATGAAAGAGTGCACTATAACCCACAAATGAAGTTAAAACAGCCAAATACAAAATTTCACGAAAACGGCAGGAAACAATGCACTATAACCCACAAAATAAGCCAAAACACAACAATAAATCGAAAACAGTGTACTATAACGCACAAAATGAGGGAAATAAAGGTTCTCAAAAAGTGCCCAAACACTGTAGACTATAGCCCACAAATGAGGCTAAAACAGGCAAATACAAAATTTCGCGAAAACGGGCAGAAACTATGGACTATAATCCACAAAATAAGGCCAAAACAGTAAAATACGAAATCTCATGTACGTGAATGAAAACAGTGAACTATAGCCCACAAATGAGGGAAATAAAAAATCTCACGAAAGTGGCCGAAAACTGTGGACTATAGGCCACAAATGAGGGTAAAACAGTCAAATACAGAATTTCGCGAAAACGGCCAGAAACTGTGGACTATAACCCACAATATAAGGCCAAAATATTAAAATACGAAATCTCATGAAAGAGACCGAAAATAGTGTACAAAATGAGGAAAATAAAAAATTTCACGAAAATAGCCGAAAACTATGGACTATAGGCCACAAATGAGGCTAAAACAGTCAAATAAAAAATTTCACGAAAACTGCCGAAAACTGTGGAATATAACCCAAAAAAAGATGCCAAAACAGTAAAATACAAAATCTCATAAAAGTGATCGAAAACAGTGTACTATATAGACCACAAAATGATGGAATAAAAATTTTCACGAAAGTGGCCGAAAACTATGGACTGTAGCCACAAATGAGGCTAAAACGGTCAAATACAGAATTTCACGAAAACGGCCGGAAACTGTGGACTATAACTCACAAAATGTGGTCAAAACAATAAAATACGAAATCTCATGAAAGTGATCGAAAAATGTGTACTATAGCCCACAAAATGAGGGAAATAAAAATTCTCACGAAAGTGGACCAAAACTATGGACTATAGCCCACAAATGATGCAAAAACTGTCAAATACAAAATTTTATGGAAATGGCCGGAAAATGTCGACTATAACCCACAAAATCAGACCAAAACAGTAAAATACGAAATCTCATGGAAGTGATCAAAAACAGTGTACTATAGCCAACAAAATGAGGGAAATAAATAGTCTCACGAAAGTGTCCGAAAACTATGGACTATAGGCCACAACTGAGGCTAAAAAAATAAAATACAAAACTTCACGGAAACAGTCGGAAATTGTGAAATACAACCCACAAAATGAGGCCAAAACAGTAATATACGAAATCTCAGGAAAGTTATAGAAAACAGTGTACTACAGCCCACGAAATGAGAAAAATAAAAATTCTCACGACCGTGGCCGAAAACTATGGACTATGGCCCACAAATGAGGGGAAATACAAAATTTTGTGAAAACGGCCTGAAACAGTACACTATAACCCAAAAAATAAGCCAAAACAGTACAATACGAAATCTCATGATAGCGATCGAAAACAGTGTACTCTAACCCACAAAATGAGGGAAATAAAAGTTCTCACGAAAGGGCCCGAAAACAGTGGACTATAGCCACAAATGAGGCTAAAATAGTCAAATACAAAAATCCGCAAAAAGTGCGAGAAACCTACAAAATAAGGCCAAAATAGTAAAACACGAAATCTCATGTAAGTGAACGAAAACATTGAACTATAGTCCACAAATTGAGGGAAATAAAAAAAATTCACGAAAGTGGCCGAAAACTGTGGATTATAGGCCACAAATAAGGCTAAAACAGTCAAATACAAAAATTCGCGAAAACGGCCAGAAACTATGGACTATAACTCATAATATAAGGCCAAAACAGTAAAATACGAAATCCCTTGAAAGAGATCGAAAACAGTGTACAAAATGAGGGAAATAAAAAATGTCACGAAAGTAGCCGAAAACTGTTGACAATAGGCCACAAATGAAGCTAAAACAGTCAAATGCAAAATTTCACGAAAACGTCCGAAAACTGTGGACTATAACCCAAAAAAGAGGCCAAAATAGTAAAATACGAACTCTCATAAAAGTGATCGAAAACAGTGTACTATATAGCCCACAAAATGAGGGAATAAAAAATTCTCACGAAAGTGGCCGAAAACTATGAAATGTAGCCCACAAATGAGGCTAAAACGGTCAATTACAAAATTTCACGAAAACGGCCGGAAACTGTTGACTATAACCAACAAAATGAGGCCAAAACAGTAAAATACTAAATCTCATAAAAGTGATCGAAAACAGTATACCATAGCCCACAAAATGAGAGAAATAAATAATCTCACGAATGTTGCAGAAAACTGTTGACTAACACAAATGAGCGCCAAATGGAAACAAATAGAAGGGTCCATTGAACTTTTCTGTAACCCAATGTAGTTGTGACTTGCTTATTAATTAGTATAATGTGCCATATTTGATCTTTGTTTTTCTTTCCACAGTTCATTTTTCCAAAACACAAAACATGCGCGTGCGTGGTAGTTTACTGAGACGTTGTAACCCTCTGTAATTTGTTTTTGGCCACGGCCTTCCATATCCTAGCTAGTATTCAAAAGGAATGGTAAGTAAACTGTGTTTAGGGGTGAATAGTTAGTTTATACACTTGTGTTTTGTGGTACATAAATACTTGTCAAAATTAGTGAAGATGGACATTCTTTTTCTATATGTGAAAGGGTAATCTACAATACACTGCATGTCCATGCACTCTACGATCCTACATCTAATGCACGTATATATTATAATTTTGTGTGACATACTTCCTTCAGGTTTAAATACTCTTGGTGACTACATTAATATTGCTACGTCATTACTTGTGAGGACTTAGCACATAGTATCACACTAACATAGTGGGTAGTAAAATTGGCATTGTGAAAGTCATGCATGGATGAAATGCATGATGAAATGCATGATCATATCTATAGCCTGAATGCAAACACATATGATCTATGAATTATGTGGGTGTGGGCCCAAGTACGAGAATCTAGAGTGGCCCCTACTGAATCTTAACTGAATTGGTGCAGTTCATCACTACTGCTTAGGGTAGTTTGGCTCTACTATTTAGGGTAGTTTGGCTGAGAGTATATATATATATAGAGGGTAAAAGGGATATGAGCAACTTGCTAATTTAATAAATGAGCAATTGATTATGTGGCATACATATGATACATTGGACAACTAACCCTTTAAGGATTTTCCAATCACATGTATGTCATATCATCAATTGCTTATTTACTAAATGAGCAAGTTGCTCATACACCTTTTTCCAATCACACACACACACACACACACACACACACACACACACACACACACACATATATATATAGGGTAGTTTGCATTCCCGCACCCACATCCCCATACCCGCATCCCCGCACCCGAATCGGTGCTTCCTAGTACTGATTAAGAATTTTGACAGGAACAATCTTCTCTTCAAGCTATAAAGTTATTTACTGCAATGTATTTTGACATATCTTTGTCATTTTGACAGAACTACTCTTCGATCATTACCGTCCACCCTGAGATCATTGATGGGAGGCCCGGGACGCTCGTGATCGAGTCATTCGTAGTGGACGTGCCTGAAGGAAATACTGATGACGAAACTTGCTACTTTGTGGAGGCAGTGATCAAGTGCAATCTCAAATCGTTAGCTGATGTCTCCGAACGCTTAGCAATACACGACCGGACTGAACCTATTGTCTAAATGAAGATAGTGTTTGATAATTCATTTTCCATCATTTGTTCCCCCAACATTAGCCACTCTGAGACTCCACCGTTTTGTCTGCAAAGTTAAATTAGTAGAGAAGTGAGACCTTGCCACAAAGCCATGATGGCCACTTGTTGTATATAAATTCCCATGGCTTTGAGTTTGAGATGGAGAAGTGAGGGTTCATAGTGTATTGCCTTTTGTGGAATGCTATGTAGGTAAACTTGTGTACATACTATTTGAGAACAGAATTTGCCTGTATGTTACATGATTAAATTGCTGCTATCATATTTGACAATTTTTGCAGTTCATGCACCATTAGGTGAACGCACCTTTCTTAGTTTATATCTATCCTTTGGATTTTTTTTGCGGTTAATGAAGGTCCATTGTTCCTAGCGTGTGATGGTTGGTTGTTTGGTTTTATAATCAGAAAGATACAACGAAGGGAAGGAGACAAAGCAAGTGGTGGTTCTTTTGTTAAGAATTTATTTGTTGTGATTTTTTGATTGTTTGTGCAAGCTGACGTCTGTGGTAGTTTGTGTTCTGACAAGTACTGTAACAAGTATGGGATCGAGAGCGCCAAATGGAAACAAATAGAAGGGTCCATTGAACTTTTCTGTAACCCATTAATAGTTAGATTCAGTACAAAATAATCAGTCCAATGCTGATGAGGATCTTGATCCCTTTTGCTGGACTGGAATTTTTAAGTCATTTTTTTTTTTTTTTTTTTTTTGATAAGAAGATGACCTCTGTCATCGTTTCATTAATGAGGATTAAAGAAACATAGTAGAACAAAGTACATAAAGCCCCTCAGGGCATCCAGCCTAACTAGTCTCATACGGTCAAACTAACTAGCAACCAACTAGTCGCAAACCGGCACAATGAAAGTACATATAAATCAAAATACGACAAAGTACATAACGATAATCCCCTACACCGCTCTGTCTGTGCGACCTCCACTCTAGTTGCTTGCTTTCTACTCCTGATCGGACCTCCTAATCTTCTTAGCATTCTCCATGCTACCTGCCCAGTCATGAATTAGAAGGAAAATGTGATTCATTGAAGAATTAAATCTGTGATTAATATTTCTAAAACATGAGTCGTTTCGGTCTAGCCATAGTCTCCACATAGTAGCCGCTACAGCTAAATCCCAAGCCCTTATGTCCTGTGCCCTAATGAACTCCTCTCTCCAAGTGCCCCAAATTTCCGAAGTGGATTTAGGGAATCGTGCGCACCCGAAACCTCTACAGACAATCTCCCACGTATTAGCCGCTTTAGGGCACGTAAAAAATAAATGTGTCGAGTCCTCATCCGCTTGAAGGCATTGCACGCATCTAACGTCAACCTGAATATTTCTTCTTCTAAGATTAATTTTTGTTAGAATCGCGTCGTTATGGGCTAGCCAATTGAATACTTTAACTTTTAACGGCACTTGAGTTGCCCAAATCCTACTCTCCACATTGCACCTTATCCCCCCGTCATTGATCCAAGAGTACATTGAAGCGACTGAGAAAGATGGTGTCCCTTGAAGGTTCCAGCACCTCGTCTGGCTCGTTAGTCGTATGACCCCCCTCCGCCTGAACTAGAACAGTCATTTTCTTTTGTTCCATAATGTGCTTGGTCATGTTCTGTACTTTGTTTAGTCTGACTTAATTATAAATAAGAGATCAACCAATAAACCCATCTTCTAACATTAAACTCACGATAATGACGAAGGAGTTCTCAAGTGGCGACAACATTATAGGAGTATTCAACATCACTCAGATGTAATAAATTCATTATACACTCTACAACACTGTATTCTGTTACAGAAATATCACATTAACTTGTGATTTCGGTTTCCTGTTACAAAAGGGCAGATTCTCTCTAGGTAAAAAGTATACTGTACCTGTACATTTTGAAATGATAATACATTGAAAACTGTCAATTCAAACATTAACTCTGCTACTTGTGCATACAGAATTTCTTTACTTGCGCCTAGTTCCAATGCACATTGGCTCACTCCAGTCGAGGTTAGAACAGTCTATGAATGTCAAGGGAGTTACAATTTGAATGGCAGATCCAGACCTTCATGTTATTTACTCCGGTGACATTTGAAATTTATAATCTCAGCCACTTGTTTTAATTCTTCATGCAGTAGAATCTGAAATGTCAGTATGTTGCTTTTGTGTAACCATCAGCAATGAAAAAAGCTGAAACAAAGGCCATAAGTCAATTTCACCTGAGCTAGATTTTAATCTTTACTATTATAATTAGGAAGCTGGAATGTAGTTGTCTAATACTGTGACCGCCCAAGAAAGGAAAAACTAACTTTATATGTGTGGTGCATGAGCCATATGCGTAATTTGCTTGCACATTTCCAAGATGGTAATTATGACAAACAAACATTGGTCTGCAAACCAAATATTGGTGCACCATTGCATCTTCACGCACTACCAAGATACATGATAACAAGAAGCGACCAGTTAAATAAAATGATGAAATTGCCAAGCTAGTTGGTACAACAAAAAGGTAAGGTGGTAATGAGAATTTGCGAGGTGTAAAAGTTAGCCAATGGCAATGGTAATGGTTATGTAATATTAGAAATCCACTGATTTGGATGCCCAGAAATTCTAAATTTCACTGTTTGAGCTAACTTTTGTGGCTATAACACAGTAAAGTAGTTCAATATAGAGATATTTTAAATCCAAGGGTTCTAGCCAACTTTTGTGAGATTAAAGTCTACCGTTCCTGGCCAATTTCAAAAAATTTGTGTTTCAGTGTTCATCTGAGCTACAGCCCAACAATTTTAGCCTATTATACAAAATTCTGAATTTCATATTTTGTTTAAGCCACATTTTGTGGGGTATAGTCTATAGTTTTTTGTCAATTTTGTGAAATTTTGTATTACACTGCTTAGGCAAGAATTTATGTGGCTATAGTCTTCACATTTTTCCCCCAATATCGCTAAATTTCATTTTTGACACTTTTGGCCACTTTCTTCTGCCAATATAATCAACCGTTTTCGTCCAATTTAGTGAATTTCATTTTCACAACTGCGGCCATATTTTATGGTCATTTTTCACTTTTTTTGGCGACAATCTATAGGATATAGTCCACTGTTTTCGGCCAATTTCGTATTTCACTTGTTAGCCCATTTTATGGGCCATATAGTCCACAGTTTTTGACCAATTTTCTGAATTTCATATTTCACGGGTTTGCCCACATTTCGTGGGCTATGGTCCACAGTTTTTGGACAATTTTATAAAATTTCATATTTCACAATTTCAGCCACATTTTGTGGATTAAAGTCGACCATTTTCGGCCAATTTAGTGTAATTTCATATTTCACAGTTTTGGCCACATTTGGTGGGTTAGTCCATTTTCGGAGAGTTTCATGAAATTAATATTTCACTATTTTAGCCACATTGTGTGGGCATTAGTCAACCGTTTTCGGCTTATTTCGAGAAAATAAGTATTTCCCTATTTTTTCCTCATCTTGTGTGGGCATTAGTCCACCGTTTTCGGCCTATTTCGTGAAATTTTGTATTTCACTATTTCGACTCATTTTGGGGGTTATCAACCACCGTTTTTTTTTTTTGCCAATTTAGTATTTCACTGTTTTGCCCACATTTTGTAGGGGTAGAGTTCACAGTTTCGGACAGTTTCGTGAAATTTCAAATTTCACTACTTTGCCTCGGTGTTGGTAATAGTCCACCGTTTTTTTACCAATTTCGTATTTCATTATTTTGGCCAAATTTTGTGGTTATGGTCCACAATTTTGGGCCAATTTTGTGAAATTTTTTTTTATGGGCTATATTTCACCGTTTTCGGCCAATTACGTATTTCACTTTTTAACCCAATTTGTGGGCTATAGTTGACAAATTTCGACCAATTTTGAAAATTTTTGCATTTCACTATTTTGAACACAAATTGTGGGTTATAAACAAAGTTGTCAACCAAATTGATGAAATTTCGTTTTTGACTGTTTTGCCAACATTTCATGTGCTTATAGTCCACAGATTTCGTCCAATTTTGTGAATTTCGTTTTTCACAATTCTGCCACATTTTGTGGTAGTTTTTCACTGTTTGGCGACAACCTGTAGGCTTTAGTGGCCAAAAACTGTGGACGATTGCCCTAAAAATGAGGGAAATAAAAATTCTCACGAAAGTGGCCACAAACTGTGGATGATAGCCCACAAATGAGGATAAAACAGTCAAATACAAAATTTCACGGAAACGGCCGGAAAACTGTGGACTCTAGACTGTGGACTATAGACCACAAAATAAGGGGAATAAAAATTCTCACGAAAGTGCCCGATAACTGTGGACTATCGACCACAAATGAGGCTAAAACAGTCAAATACAAAATTTCACGAAAACAGCCGGAAACTGTGGACTATTCCCACAAATGAGGCTAAAATAGTCAAATACAAAATTTCACAAAAACGGTCAGAATCTATAAACAATAACCCACAAAATGAGGCCAAAACTGTAAAATACAAAATCTTATGAAAGTGATAAAAAACAGTGTACTATATTCCACCAAATGAGGAAAATAAAAATTCTCAGGACAGTGGACGAAAACTATGGACTATAGTCCACAATTGACGCTAAAAGTGTGAAATACAAAATTTCACGAAAACGGCCGAAAACTGTGGACTATATAACCCACAAAACATGGCCAAACATTAAAATACGAAATCTCATGATAGTGATCGAAAACAATGTACTCTAGCCCATTGAGGGAAATAAAAAATCTCACAAAAGTGGCCGAAAACTGTGGACTATAGCCCACAAATGATGCTAAAACAGTCAAATACAAAATTTCACGAAAACGGCCGGAAACTGTGGACTATGACCCACAAAATGAGGCAAAAGCAGTAAAATATGAAATCTCATTATAGTGATCGAAAACAGTGTACTAGCCCACAAAATGAGGGAAATAACAATTCTCACGAAAGCGCCCGATAACTGTGGACTATAGCCCACGCATGCGGCTAAAACAGTCAATTACAAAATTTCACGAAAACGACTGGAAACTGTGGACTATGACCCACGAAACTCCCGATAACTGTTTTTCACAATTTCACCACATTTTTGTGGTAGTTTTTCACTGTTTGGCGACAATCTATAGGCTTTAGTCCACCGTTTGAAGCCAATTTCGTATCTCATTTATTAGCCTCACTCTACAGTTTGCGGCCAGTTTGGCAAAATTTCATATTTCACTGTTTTGCCCATATTTTGTGCAATAGTCCTCATTTGTTTGGCTCAATGTTTCACATCATTTTGTGGGTTATAACCCACCATCTTTTGCCAAGTTCGTGAAATTTCGTATTTCACACATTTTGTGGGCTAGTCTATAGTTTTCGGACAGATTGGTAAAATTTCAAATTTCACAGTTTTGACCTCATTGTGAGGGTTACAGTCCACCGTTTTTGGTCAATTTTGTGAAATTCGTATTTCACAATTTTGGCAAAATTTTGTGGCAATGGTCCACAATTTTGGGCCAATTTCGTGAAAATTTTGTTTTTCACTGTTTTGGCCACATTTCGTGGGCTATATTTTGCCGTTTTGACCAAATTCTTATTTCACTTTTTAGCTCGATTTTGCGGACTAATATAGTCCACAGTTTTCGACCACTTTCGTGAATTTTCGCATTTGACTGTTCCGACCACATTTTGTGGGCTATACACACAATTGTCGGCTAAATTCGAGAAATTTAGTTTTGGCCACATTCGTGGGTAATATTTCACCGTTTCCATCTAATTTCATTAATTTCGTTCTTCACTATTTTTGCCACTTTTTGTGGTTGTTTTTCACAGTTTTGGCAATATTCTCTAGGCCACAAAATGAGGGAAATTAAAAATCTCATTAAAGTGGCTGAAAACTGTGAACTATAGCCCACAAATGAGGCCAAAACAGTCAAATACAAAATTTCACAAAAACGGAAGAAAACTGTGGACTATAACCCACAAAATGATGCAAAAACAGTAAAATAGGAAATCTCATGAAAGTGATCGAAAACAGTGAACAATGGCCCACAAAATGAGGGAAATAAAAATTCTCACGAAAGTGCCCACACATGAGGCTACAAAATTTCAAAACAACAACTGAAAACTGTGGACTCTAACCCACAAAACGAGGCCAAAACATTGAAATACGAAATCTCATTAAAGTGATAAAAAATGTACTATAACCCACAAAATGAGCGAAATAAGAAATCTTACGAAAGTATCCGAAAACTATGGACTATTCCCACAAATGAGGCTAAAATAGTCAAATACAAAATTTCACGAAAACTGACAAATGAGGCTAAAACAGTCAAATACAAACTTTCACAAAAACGCCTGGAAACTGTGGACTATATAACCCACAAAATGAGGCCAAAATATTAAAATAAGAAATCTCATGAAAGTGATCGAAAACAGGGTACTATAGCCCACAAAATGAGGGGGGGAAAAATCCACAAAATTGGCTGAAAGCTGTGGACTATAACCCACAAATTAGGCTATAACAGTCAAATACAAAATTTCACGAAAACGGACGAAAACTGTGGGCTATAACCCACAAAATGAGGCCAAAACAGTAAAATACGAAATCTCATGAAAGTGATCGAAAACATTGAATTATAGCCCCCAAAATCAGGAAAATAAAAAATCTCCCGAAAATTGCCGAAAACTGTGGATTATATAGGCCACAAATGAGGCTAAAACAGTCAAATACAAAATTTCTCGGAAAACAACAGGAAACTGTGGACTATAACCCACAAAATGAGACCAAAATAGTAAAATAAGAAATTTAATGAAAGTGATCGAAAATAGTGTACGGCAACCCATAAAATGAGGAAAATAAGAAATCTCATGAAAGTGGCCAATAACTGTGGATTATAGACCACAAATGTGGTTAAACAGTTAAATACAAAATTTCACAGAAACGACTGAAAACTGTGGACTATAACACACAAAATGAGACCAAAACAGTAAAATACGAAATCGCATGAAAGTGATCGAAAACGATGTACTATAGCCCACAAAATCAGGGAAATAAAAATTCTCACGAAAGTGCCCGATAATTGTGGACTATAGCCCAGACATGAGGCTAAAACGGTCAATTACAAAATTTCACGAAAACGACTGGAAACTGTGGATTATAACCCATAAAACATGGCCAAAACATTAAAATACGAAATCTCATGAAAGTGATCGAAAACAATCCACTATTGCCCACAATCTCATGAAAGTGGACGAAAAATGTGGACCATAGCCCAGAAATAAGGTTAAAACAGTCAAATACAAAATTTCACGAAAACGGCCGGAAACTGTGGACTATACAACCCACAAAATGAGCAAAAACAGTAAAATACAAAATCTCATGAAAGTGATCGAAAACAGTGTACTATAGCCCACAAAATGAGGAAAATAAAACTTTCACGAAATTGCCCAAAAACCATGGACTAGCCCACACGAGGCTAAAACATTCAAATACAAAATTTTACGAAAACGGCCAGCAACTGTGGACCATAACCCACAAAATGAGGCCAAAACATTGAAATACGTAATCTCTTGAAATTGATCGAAAAGAGTGTGCTATAACCGACAAAATGAATGAAATAAAAAAATCTCACGAAAGTGTCTGAAAACTGTGGACTATTCCCACAAATAAGCCTAAAACAGTCAAATACAAAATTTCACAAAAACGGCCAGAATCTGTGGACAATAACCCACAAAATGAGGCCAAACCTTTAAAATACGAAATCTCATGAAAGTGATCAAAAACAGTGTACTATGTCCCACAAAATGAGGAAAATAAAAATTCTCAGGACAGTGGACAAAAACCATGGACTATATAGTCCACAAATGAGGCTAAAACTGTCAAATACAAAATTTCACGAAAACGGCCGGAAACTGTGGACTATAACCTACAAAACATGGCCAAAACATTAAAATACGAAATCTCGCGATAGTGATCGAAAACAACGTACTATAGCCCACAAAACGAGGAAAATAAAAATTCTCACGAAAGTGGCCGAAAAGCGTGGACTATAGCCCACAAATGAGGCTAAAACAGTCAAATACAAGAATTCACGAAAATGGCCGGAAACTGTGGACTATAACCACCAAAATGTGGCAAAAATAGTAAAATACGAAATCTCGAGAAAGTGATCGAAAACAGTGTACTATAACCCACAAAAGGGGGCAAATAACAATTCTCACGAAAGTGCCCGATAACAGTGGACTATAGCCCACACATGAGGCTAAAACAATCAATTATAAAATTTCACGAAAACGACTTAAAACTGTGGACGATAACCCACAAAACATGGTCAAAACATTAAAATACGAAATTTCATGAAAATGATCGAAAAAATTGACTATAGCCCAAAAAATGAGGGAACTAAAAAATCTCACGAAGGTGGCCGAAAATTGTGGACTATAGCCCACAAATGAGACTAAAACAATCAAATACAAAATTTCACAGAAACGGTCGGAATCTGTGGACTTTAACGCACAAAATGAGGCAAAAACAGAAAAATACAAAATCTCATGAAAGTGATCGAAAACAGTGTACAGCCCACAAAATGAGAGAAATAACACTTCTCCAGAAAATTCCCGATAACTGTGGACTATAACCCACTCATGAGGCTAAAATAGTCAATTAAAAATTTTACGAAAACGACCGGAAACTGTGGAGTATAACTCACAAAACATGGCCAAAACATCAAAATACGAAATTTCATGAAAGTGATCGAAAACAGTCTACTATAGCCGCAAAATGAGGGAAATAAAAAATCTCATGAAGGTGGCCAAAAACTGTGAACTATATAGCCCACAAATGAGGCTAAAACAGTCAAATACAAAATATCACGGAAACGATCGAAAACTGTGGACTATAACCCACAATATGAGGCCAAACCAATCAAGACGAAATCCCATGAAAGTGATCGAAAACATTGTACTATAGCCTCCAAAATGTGGGAAATAAAAATTCTCACGAAAGTGCCCGAAACTATGGACTATAGCCCACACATGAGACTCAAACAGTCAATTACCAAATTTCAGGAAAACGACCGGAAACTGTGGACTACAACCCACAAAACATGGCCAAAACATTAAAATACGAAATCTCAAGAAAGTGATCAAAAACAGTATACTATGGCCTACAAAATGAGGGAAATAAAACATCTCACGAAAGTGGCCGAAAATTGTGGACTATTGCCCACAAATCAGGCAAAAACAGGCAAATACAAAATTTCACGAAAACGCCCGAAAATAATGGACGCCGAAAACTGCCGAAAACTATGGACTATAGCCCACACATGAGGCTAAAACATTCAAATACAAACTTTCACGATAACGACCGGAAACTATGTTCAATAACCCACAAAACGAGGCCAAAACATTGAAATACGAATTCTAATGAAAGTGGTCGAGAACGGTGTACTATACCCGACAAATTTAATAAAATAAAAAGTCTTATGAAAGTGTCCGAAAACTGTGGACTATTCCCACAAATGAGGAAAAACATTAAAATACGAAATCTCGGGAAAGTAAAAAAAATAGTGTACTATAACCCACAAAATGAGGGAAATAAAAATTCTCACGAAAGTGGCCGAAAACTGTGGACCATAGCACACTAATGAGGCTAAAAACGTTAAATACAAAATTTCACGAAAACGGCCGGAAACAGCAGACTATAACCCACAAAATAAGCCAAAATAGCACAATACGAAATCTGATTAAAGTGATTGAAAACTGTGTACTATAACCAACAAATTGAGAGAAATAAAAATTCTCACGAAAACGGCCGAAAACTGTGCACTATATCCCACACATGAGGCTAAAACAGTAAAATACCAAAATTCACGGAAACCCACAAAACGAGACCAAAACATTGGAATAAAAAATCTGATGAAAGTGATCGACAACAGTGTACTATAAGCCCACAAAATGAATGAAATAAAAAATCTCACGAAAGTATCCGAAAACTGTGGACCATTCCCAAAAATGATGCTAAAACAGTCAATTACCAAATTTCACGAAAAATGACTGGAAACTGTGGACTATAACCCAAAAAACATGGCCAAAATATTAAAATACGAAATCTCATGAAAGTGATCGAAAACAGTCTACTATAGCCCACAAAATGAGGGAAATAAAATATCTCACGAAAGTGGCCGAAAACTGTGGACTATAGCCCACAAATGAGACTAAAATAGTCAAATACAAAATTTCACGAAAACGGCCGGGAACTGTGGACTACATGACATAAAATGATGCCAAAACAGTAAAATACGAAATCACATGAAAGTGATTGAAAACAGTGTACTAGCCCACAAAATGAGGGAAATAAAAAATCCCACGAAAGTGCCCGATAACTGTGGACTATAGCCCACTCAAGAGGCTAAAAAATTCAATTACCAAATTTCACGAAAACAACTGGAAACTGCGGACTACAACCCAAAAAACATGGCCAAAACATTAAAATACGAAATCTCATGAAAGTGATCGAAAATAATGTACTATATCCCACAAAATGAGGGACATAAAAATTCTCACGAAACTGCCCAATAACTGTGGACTATAGCCCATACATGAGGTTAAAACGGTCAATTACAAAGGTTCACGAAAATGACTGGAAACTGTGGATTATAACCCACAAAACATGGCCTTAACATTAAAATACGAAATCTCATGAAAGCGATCGAAAACAGTCTATTATAGCCCACAAAATGAGGGAAATAAAAAATCTCACGAAAGTGGCCGAAAACTGTGGACTATGGCCCACAAATGAGGCTAAAACAGTTAAATGCTAAATTTCACGAAAACCGCCAGAAATTGAGGACTATAACCTACAAAATGTGGCCAAAATAGTAAAATACAAAATCC
>JACEHZ010000548.1:0-108759 GCA_017893485.1 Hemerocallis citrina | reverse complement strand
AAGTACTGTGAAAGAGGTATTATAGCCCACAAAATAAGGAGAAAAAATTCTCACGAAAGTGGCCGAAATTCCATAAATAATGCTAAAACAGTCAAATACAAAATTTTACGAAAACCGTCGGAAACTGAGAACTATAACCCACAAAATGAGGCCAAAACTGTAAAATACGAAATCTCCAGAAAGTGATCGAAAACAGTGAACTATAAACCACAAAATGAGGGAAATAAAAAATCTCACGAAAGTATCCGAAAATTGTAGACTATATATAGTTCACAAATGATGCTAATATAGTCAAATACAAAATTTCACGAAAACGGTTAGAAACAGTGGACTATATAACCCACAAAATTAGGGAAATAAAAATTCGCACGAAAGTGCCCTAAAACAGTGGACTATAGCCCACACATGAGACAAACAATAAATTACAAAATTTCACGAAAACGACATGAAACTGTGGACAATTACCCACAAAACATGGCCAAAACATTAAAATACAAAATCTCAGCAAAGTGATCGAAAACAGTGTACTATAACCCACAAAATGATAGAGAAAAATTCTCACGAAAGTGACCGAAAACTGTGGACTATAGCCCACAAATGGTGATAAAACAGTCAAATAAAAAATTTTATGAAAACTGCTAGAAATCGTGGACTATAACCCACAGAACGAGGCCAAAACAGTAAAATACGAAATCTTATGAAAATGATCGAAAACAGTGTAATAGCCCACAAAATGAGGGAAATAAAAATTCTGCAGCAAATGTCCGAAAACTGTGTACTATAGCCCACACGAGTTTAAAACAGTCAAATACAAAATTTCACGAAAATGACCGGAAACTGTGGACTATAACCCAAAAATGAAGGCAAAACAGTAAAATATGAAATCTCACTAAAGTGATCGAAAACAGTGTATTATAGACCACAAAATGAAAGGAAAAAAATTCTCACGAAAGTGGCCGAAAATTATGGACTATAGCCCACAAAGGAGGCTAAAACAGTCAAATACAAAATTTCACGAAAACGGTCGCAAACTGTTGACTATATCCACAAAATGATGTCAAAACAGTACAATACGAAATCTCATGAAAATGATCGAAAACAGTTTACTACAACCCACAAAATGAGGAAAATGGAAATTCTCACGAAAGTGGCCGAAAACTATAGACTATAGCACACAAACAAGGCCTAAAAATTAAAATACAAAATTTCACGAAAACGATCGGAACAGTGAAAACTCACAAAACATAGCCAAAACATTAAAATAGGAAATCTTATCAAAGTGATCGAAAATAGTGTACTATAACCCACAAAATTAGAAAAACAAATATACTCACGATAGTTTCCGAAAACTGTGGACTATAGCCCTCACATGAGACAAACAATAAATTACAAAATTTCACGAAAACAACTGGAAACCGTGGACAATTACCCACAAAACATGGCCAAAACATTAAAATACGAAATCTCAACAAAGTGATCAAAAACAATGTACTAACCCACAAAATAAGAGAAAGAAAAAATCTAACAAAAGTGGCTGAAAACTGTGGACTATAGCCCACAAAGGGTGCTAAAACAGTCAAATACAAAATTCATGAAAACTGGCGAAAATCGTGGAGTATAACCCACAAAATCAGCCCAGAACAGTAAAATACGAAATCTTATAAAAATGATCGAAAACAGTGTACTATAGCCCACAAAATGAAGGAAATAAAAATTCTAACAAAAATGCCCAAAAACTGTAGACTACCCACATATGAGGTTAAAACAGTCAAATATAAAATTTCACGAAAATCGAAAACAGTGTACTATAGCCCACAAAATAAGGAAATAAAAATTCTGATGAAAGTGCCCGAAAAGTGTGTACTTATAGCCCACACATGAGGTTAAAACTGTTAAATACAAAATTTCACGAAAACGACCGGAAACTGTGGACTATAACCCAAAAATAAAGCCAAAACAGTAAAATATGAAATCTCATTAAAGTGATCGAAAACAGCGTACTGTAGACCACAAAAAGAGGGAAATAAAAATTCTCACAAAAGTGACCGAAAATTATAGACAACAGTCCACAAATGAGGTTAAAACAGTTAAATACAAAATTTCACAAAAACGGTTGCAAACTGTGGACTATACCCACAAAATAAGGCCAAAACAGTAAAATACGAAATCTCATGAAAGTGATCGAAAACAGTGTACTATAGCCCACAAAATGAGGAAATAAAAATTCTCACAAAAGTAGCCGAAAATTATGGACTACTGCCCACAAATAAGGCTAATATAGTCGATTACAAAATTTCGAGAAAATTGCTAGAAAATATGGACTATATAATCCACAAAATAAGGCCAAAAAAGTAAAATACGAAATTTCATTAAAGATACCGAAAACAGTGTACAAAATGAGGGAAATAAACAATCTCACGAAAGTGGCCGAAAACTGTAAACTATAGGCCACAAATGAGGCTAGAACAGTCAAATACAAAATTTCACGAAAACGGCCGGAAACTGTGGACTATAACCCAAAAAATGTGGCCAAAAAAGTAAAATTCGAAATCTCATAAAAGTGATTAAAAACAGTGTACTATAGCAGACAAGGTGAGGAAAATAAAAAATCACACGAAAGTAACCAAAAACTGTGGAATATAGGCCACAAATGAGGCTAAAGCAGTCAAAAACAAAATTTCACGAAAATGATCGAAAACTGTGGATTATAAAAAAAAATGAGGCCAAAACAGTAAAATATAAAATCTCATAAAAGTAATCGAAAACAATGTACTAGAGCGCACAAAATGAGGGAAATAAAAATTTTCACGAAAGTATACGAAAACTATGGACTTATAGCCCACAAATGAGTCAAACAGTCAAATACAAAATTTCACGAAAACGGACAGAAACTGTGGACTATAACCGACAAAATGATACCAAAACAATAAAATACAAAATCTTATGAAAGCGATCGAAAACATTGTACTATAGCCCACAAAATGAGGAAAATAAATAAAGTCATGAAAGTGGTCGAAAACTATAGACTATTGGCCACAAAATGAGGGGGAAAAATAAGCTCAAGAAAGTGGCCGAAAACTGTAGACTATTGGCCACAATTGAGGCTAAAACAATCAAATACAAAATTTCACGAAAACGTCCGGAAATTGTGGACTACAACCTACAAAATGAGGACAAAACAGTAAAATTCGTAATCTAATGAAAGTAATCGAAAGCAGTGTACTACAACCCACAAAATGAGGAAAATAAAAATTCTCACGACAATGGCCGAAAACTATGGACTATATAGCCCACAAATGTGGCTAAAACAGTCCAATACAAAATTTCACGAAAACGGTAAGAAACTGTGGACTACAACCCACAAAGTAAGGCTAAAACAGTAAAATACGAAATCTCTTGAAAGTAATCGAAAATAATGAACTATATAGCCCACAAAATGAGTAAAATAAAAAAAATCTCTCAAAAGTGGCCGAAAACTGTGGACTAGCACACGAATGAGGCTAAAACAGTCAAATACAAAATTTCAAGAAAATAGCTGGAAACTGTGGACTATAAAGCACAGAATGAGGCCGAAATAGTAAAATAAGAAATCTCATTAAAGTGATCAAAAATAGTGTACTATATAGCCCACAAAATGAGAAAAATAAAAATTCTTATGAAAGTGAACGAAAATTGTGGACAAATACAAAATTTCACGAAAACGGCAAGAAACAGTGCATTATAACCCACAAAATAAGCCAAAACAGTACAAAACGAAATATAATGAAAATAATCGAAAACAGTGTACTATAACCCACAAAATGATGATAATAAAAATTCTCACGAATGTACCCGAAAACTGTGGACTATAGACAACAAATGAGGCTAAAACAGTCATATACAAAATTTCACGAAAATGGCCATCAACTGTGGACAATGACCCTCAAAATAAGGCCAAAACAGTAAAATACGAAATCTCATATAAGTGAAAGAAAACAGTGAACTATAGCCCACAAAATGAGAGAAATAAAAAATCTCACGAAATTGGCCTAAAACTGTTGACTATAGGCCACAAATGAGGCTAAAATAGTTAAATACAAAATTTATCGAAAGCGACCAGAAACTGAAGACTATAACCCACAAAATAAGGCCAAAACAGTAAAATACGAAATCTCATGAAAGCGACCGAAAACAGTGTACAAAATGAGGAAAATAAAAAATCTCACGAAAGTGGCCGAAAACTGTGGACTATATAGGCCACAAATGAGGCTAAAACAGTCCAATACAAAATTTCATGAAAACAAGCGGAAACTGTGATCTATATCCCAAAAAAAGATGCCAAAACAGTAAAATAAGAAATCTCATAAAAGTGATCGAAAACAGTGTACTATAGCACACCAAATTAGGGAAATATAAATTCTCACGAAAGTAGCCGAAAATTATGGACTATAACACACAAATAAGGTTAAAACAGTCAAATACAAAATTTCCCGATAACACCAGAAATTGTAGACAATAACCCACAAAATAAGCCAAAACAGTACAATACGAAATCTCATGAAAGTTATCGAAAACAGTGTACTATAATCCACAAAATGAGGGAAATCAAAATTCCCACGAAAGTGCCCGAAAACTGTGGACTATGGGCACACATGAGGCTAAAACAATCGATTACAAAATTTCACGAAAACCACTGAAAACTGTGAACTATAACCCACAAAACCTGCAAAACATTAAAATACGAAATCTTAAGAAAGTGATCGAAAACAGTGTAATATAGCCGACAAAATGAGGAAAATAAAAAATTCTCACAAAAGTTACCGGAAACTGTGAACTATTGCCCACAAATGAGCCTAAAACAGTCACATACAAAATTTCGTGAAAACGGCTAGAAAATGTGACCTATAGTAAAATAATGTCAAAACAGTAAAATACAAAATCTTAATATAATGACCGAAAACAGTGTATTATAGCCCACAAATTGAGGGAAATAAAAATTCTCACGAAAGTGGCCAAAAACTATGGACTATAGCCCACAAAATGAGACCAAAACAGTCAAATACGAAATCTTATGAAAGCGATCAAAAACAATGTACTATAGCCCACAAAATGAGGGAAATAAATAAGCCCATGAAAGTGGCCGAAAACTGTAGACTATTGGCCACAATTGAGGCTAAAACAATCAAATAAAAAATTTTACGAAAACGGCCGAAAACCCACAAAATGAGGTCAAAAACAGTAAAATTTGAAATCTTATAAAAGTGATCGAAAGCAGTTTACTACAACCCACAAAATGAGGAAAATTAAAATTCTCATGACAGTGGCCGAAATCTATGGACTATAGCCCACAAATGTGGCTGAAACAGTCCAATACAAAATTTCACGAAAACGGCCAGAAACTGTGAACTATAACCCATAAAATGAGGCCAAAACAGTAAAATACGAAATCTCATGAAAGTGATTGAAAACAATGAACTATAGCCCACAAAATGAGGAAAATAAAAAATCTCTCAAAATGGTTGAAAACTGTGGACTAGCCCACATATGAGGCTAAAACAGTCAAATACAAAATTTTACGAAAACGGCTGGAAGCTATGGACTATAATCCACAAAATGAGCCCAAAATAGTAAAATAAGAAATCTCATTAAAGTGATCGAAAATAGTGTACTATATAGCTCACAAAATGAGGAGAGAAAAAAAACTTACGAAAGTGGCCGAAAACTGTGGACTATAGTCAAATACAAAATTTCACGAAAACGGTCGGAAACTGTGGATTATTACCCACAAAACGAGGCCAAAACGGTAAAATATGAAATCTCATGAAAGTGATCAAAAACAGCGTATTATAACCCACAAAATGAGAAAAATAATAATTCTTACGAAAGTGCCCGAAAATTGTGGATTAGCACACAAATGAAGCTAAAAAAGTGAAATACAAAATTTCACAAAAACGGCCAGAAATAGTACACTATATACCCACAAAATAAGCCAAAACAGTACAAAAAAAAATCTTATGAAAGTGATCGAAAACAGTGTACTATAACCCACAAAATGAGAGTAATAAAGATTCTCACGAAAGTGCCCGAAAACTATGGACTATAGACCACAAATGAGACTAAAACAGTCAAATACAAAATTTCGCAAAAATTGCCAGAAACTGTGGACAATAAACCTCAAAATAAGGCCAAAACAGTAAAATATGGGTATGATATGTGGATTGTGACTGGTTTATTACCCATTAGCTTGGTTTTTCATATTCTATATTTTATATTCAAGGATTACATAAAGTGTTGTACTTCTCTTCAGTTTAGAAATTGCATTTGAGTTTTATACTCAATGTGGGCCCATTGCTGGCCAATTTGCATTGCAATTTTTCCCCACACATCCAAACAAAAACAAAAAAAATCATTTACTGTCAAGCCTTCTGCACATTCTTTCCACTTCCACCTTGCCAAACGCAATATCAAAATCAGAATTATTTGGGAAAACCAAAAGTACGAGGATTAATTGATCTTCTACAAAGGTGTATCTCGAGCATTGCAAGAACTTGAATCCCTCAATGTTGGGCATTTTCGTAATTTATACAGTAAAAAATAAAACCCTATAATAACAGATGGCGAAATTGGTGAGGGGGACTTACTTTCGAATAGGAATCGAAGAGAAGCTGAAAATCCTCATTTCGGTGCTTGGAAGATGCCCTCCCGTTCAGTTCTTGAAAGAACCGCTTCAATTGAGATCCTTGAGGCCTTCCTTCAAAAAAAACAAGAAACCCTAGTTACAAATCGACGGTAAAAATGGGAAATTTGTTCAATTTGATGAGGAAAGAGATAGAATAACCTGAAAATGCGATTTGGGTTTTTAGGGTTTGGGGGAGGATTGATGTATTTCTCCGTTGGGGTTTTGTGAAGAAATGAAAAGGAGAGGGTTTTTTTTTGTCGGATTGGGAACGAAGGGTTTGCCCGCCAAATGGAATTTGGGATATGGGCCATGGTCCATGGGCCGGGCCGGGGCCTGAAGTAGGCCTGACCTCATATAGAGTTAGTCCAATATGAGCTGGTGAGCTAAATTTGTTATCGTGAGCTGAAGATCTGGGTCGTTCGATCGCGATCCAACGCACCAGATTTGCTCCACCCAGGCATTTTGGCCATTTTCAAATTACTTTCTTCTCTTCTCATCTGGCCAAATTCCCTTTCTCTATACCCCGATTTCAAAAACCCTACCCAAATCCCCTTTCTCCATACCCAAATCCCGATCTCCAATACTCCCCCAGTCGAAACCCTTAACCTCCTCTCACTCTCTCCACCCTCTCACAGCAAATTGCAAGCCGGAGAACCTCCCTCACTTACCCCTGATGCTCCTCCCCGCCGCAAGATTGAAGGGAGACCCCGATTTTCTTCCCAAACCCTAGCCAAATCCACCCCAAATTTGCGGGTAGCTCCACTTTCCTCCCCAACGCTCGACTTTTCACTCGATGCCCCCGACGCATCAAAATTTCCTTCCCGACTTGTCGACCTTAACCCTGTGCCAATCCAATGATATTGTATCAAGATATCTAACTGGGGTTTCTTTATATCTATATATTGTTGTTATTGGCCTTCATTGAGAGTCAAGAGAGAAATAACTTCATTGAAAGATAGATTGAGTAATTCTCTAATTTAAACAACCAGTACTTACTGGTGAGACATGAGAAAGAGGGTCGTTGTGAAAATTGTAATATTCTTGTATCTTCTCTAATTGAATAACATCTTGGTTTTCATCTCCCGGGGATAATGGCAAAATCCCCAATCGGGACAAACTTATATTTGTTTTAGTGTGATTGATATGATCTAGTATGTACTTGATGGTTTGTATTGATTGATCGAATAATTTAACAAGATCCTCAGTTTTACTACCATACTCATTTGTCTTCTTAATATTCCCACTAGCGACCTTAGTATATATGAGGTCGCTAATAAGATTAGCGACCTTTAATGAGCTGTATTCTAACACTTAGCAAAATCTAAAGACTTTTTGCTCTCTGAAAAATGACAATCAATTTATTTTTAAAACTAAAGTAGCTATTCGGAATATATGTCTTTATTGTACTAAGGTCGCTATTTCGAATAGAGACCTTAGTTGTATGACTATTTGGCAAATTTTACAAGGAACAAGG
Source organism: Hemerocallis citrina (assembly GCA_017893485.1). Taxonomy (NCBI): domain Eukaryota; kingdom Viridiplantae; phylum Streptophyta; class Magnoliopsida; order Asparagales; family Asphodelaceae; genus Hemerocallis; species Hemerocallis citrina. The sequence continues at coordinate 100,627 of JACEHZ010000548.1, read as the reverse complement.
AGATTGTGTTTCCTACTGAGGCCGATATTGGAAATAGCGACCTTAGTTTTTTGGGAAAAGCTCTTTAGAAATCGCTAAGTGTCTCAATATATTCATTCGAGATCGTTAGTGGGAATAGCGACGGCAAGCATAAAATTCAAAAAAAAAAATAAAACATAGGTCGTTATTCTCATTAGCGACCTTGAAATGAAGAGGCTGCTATTGGCAATATCGATCGCTGCTGACATGGCACAAAGTAGCCCAAAAACGCTAATAGTTGGGAAACTAGCCCAAAAACGCAAATATTTTCAAAAAGTGGCCTCTGACGGCAAAAAATTCAGAATTATTATGCAGGTGAATAAGTTTGAAATTGGTCCAAATTGTTTGATCAAGGGTTGAGATAGAATCTACCTATGGGAATTGTTATGTGTAACTTGCGTACAATTGTTTTTTTAAATCATGTATGTGTTGGACTCACTTTTTTTTATTTATCAATGGCTGAGATTGAAGATATTAGTTATCAATCACCATTCGCCTAAATTTTGGATTTCAACGACTACATACCCAACTCAAAATTCCAATTTGTAAACCCCAAATATGAAAATTTCGGGTCTTTAACGACTACAGATGCTCTAACTCAATATAACCAACACCCTACCTTACAACAACATGAACAAATCAATCTTCAATATCTCAGTGTTCCAAAACAAGCAAATGCAAATTGCAAAACACCTCACAACTTTATTCGACTTTTATATATCTATAAGAGTTCCAACAGCTCGCAACTAAGAATGTTCCTACCTCTGTCTACAAACGCAACCGCGCAGCTCAGTGTTCCAGTACCATACGAGGCAATATGACAGATTGACAATGCAGTACTTAAACGTATATATACACAAAGATACAGTCTAGAATCTCTCACACCCAGTTGTTCGGAAATGCGAAATCATGCATTCTAAAAGAAAGTTCTCCTGCTGTGTCTCTGCCAATTGCTGCCGAATCGGATGCACTGCCAAGCATGAAACTTTGAGGTGGCTTGATTGGTTGAGAAGGAGGTAACATTGAGAAGGGATGTGCAGTTCCACTGGGGATGGTTACGGATGACTGGTTCCACATGAGGACATGGATCAAAATGGGACGAAGAGCGTGGCGGTGAAGTGAGAGCTTGTGGCTTAGAGAGACAGTGTCGAAACATCGGATGGCTCCGGAGGAAGAGACCATCCAGGGTAGAACTTTCTCATTTGACACCCTTGAGATTACTAAGAGCTTTGATGCCCTTTCTGCTTCTTTATACAGAGCTCTCAGTCCAGATCGAGTTGATGCTGATCCAGCATCAGCTTCATCAATTACTGAAGATATGTAGATAAAACCCTGGACAGTATACACAGGGAAATATCAAAGCTTGTTTAAAAGATAATGTGAGCAGAATTAATACCTCTTCGACTAATGTATGATTTTGAAGAGGTAAACGTGCACCAAAAGAAATATTAAGCAATAGTTCCTGAAGTAATTATTAAGAAACAAAAAAGAACGTCAAAAAAGAAATGGGGGTAAAACTGAGACCTCTTCAGTGCGACTAATGGCAAAGCCGAGCTTGGTATCTCCTTCTTGCAGTTTAATCTCTACTGCTAATTCTCCAGCAGCTGGAGTGTACCAAAGCCGAACTCCCCTCACCACTCCTAAGTCAACCCCATGGTAGTCCTCAAAACCATAAAGGCTTGCATTTGCAAGATTTGATAAGTCGGACAGTGATCCTGTGTGTACAGTTGAAGAAGCTGTCTCTCCAGATATCTGTTGCGTATATAAGTTAGTCTAAACTGTAAACTATAATTTACTTTTGCAAGCTCCGGGAAAATTTTGATAGAAAAATACTTTTGAAATATTTCCAAACTAATACGTTAATTAATAGATACTGCAGTATAGATAAAACATCAACTAATGCACTAAAGTTTATGGAAAATGTTTCAAAGATATATATATATGTACCTTGGTAAGCAAACCCTCAGTCTGGACATTCATGAAGACAATGGGAACCCCAGAGGACTGAGAAGAGATGAGCCATGAGTTAGCCCTAGCAAGGGTGTCCTCGAGGGAGTTGTAATTGTAGGCATCAGGATCAGATGCCTTTGGAAGGATGAGAAGTGAAAGGAAGCTACTTGAGTGTTGTATCGGAAGTGTTTCCCTCATCTTCTTTTCCCAAGCATACGATACATAACCATCCTGGATTTGAGCTTTGCTCAGTGCACATGCCACTCTTGTGCTCCTTGTGCCTTTAAAAAAAAACAATGTTGGATTGAAATATTAGTCAATAAGTACTGATGAAGTAGTGAACAGAAATTGAGGTAATTAAGTACTCTTGAGGATTACCTAATGAATAATAGCTGATTCAGTGGTTGATAGGTACCAAGTAAAAGAAGCACAAATAAGTTTACTGATGTATGATTTGTTGGAAAGTGTAACGGAATTTTGTTTTTGAGCATAATTCTCCTATGTTTTGGTAATATTCTTAACTAAACAATAGGTAATGCAAAGAGAAACTAGAAACTGCTTGTGATGAAGAAAGTCACAGGTTTAAGGCAGCACAACCTGCATATATCCCTGTTTTAATTAAAGTGGAGGTTACATAATGATTCACTTTATTACAGTTTTACTTTCTTAATAATCAAGGGAGAGAATCATCCCAAAATTATCATTAAATCCATATTCAATCAAAAAGGCATTCTTAACTTAATTATCCATATTATATATGTTAGCTTATAAGTAATATTCAATCTCTATTTAGATAGAATAAACCCGTAAAGATTAGCAGTCTATATCTACATAACGTCAATCCGTCAACAATTATACGGAACAAAAATTTGTTTTAGACCTTTCATTTGATGACCTTACAGAAAATTGAAACAAGTCATGGAAAACCAGATCCATACCAGCAGTCTAAAACAAATTTCCCCTTACAATAGTAGAAGCTCATCTTTCCTCAACAAATTATAGAAGCTCATCTGTCAAATGACTGGTATCTACACTGTTCAGTCTTAAATACTCCATTTACATATTCCTGGGAAAATGTGTTAGGAATTGTGGCCTCAAATACATGTAGGCACGGGGTACTTGAAGTTGGAGAAGAAGAGGAGAAGACAAAGAAGCAAGGGAAGACAAGCAGCAAGAAGAAGAAGTGAAGTCTGGAGGGTTGCGGTCGACCGGCTGGGGGTACGGTTGACCGACCCAGTCGACTGGGGATTCTTCGAGTGCAGGCGTCCAACAGAGGAGGGGACGGTCGACCGACACTAGGGGTGCGGGTCGACCGGTCAGCCCTCTGGATTGATTGCGCACGATGCGGTCGACCGCCTTGGGGTGCGGTCGACCGACACCGACGCTGATTGTCTCTTTTGGGCTTACGGGAGAAAGGCCTAATTTGCTATATTTGTGTTTATCTTTTAGGATTTGCTTGGGGGCTATATATATGGCCGTAAACTCTAGGGTTTGGTAATCAAGTGCTGATCATTATTCAACTTCAAGAGAGATTGTGCCGAGTGTTTCAAAGGTGAGAGAGACAGATTGAGAGTTGTAATCTCTTTTGTAATCTTTGGTACTGTTCTTTTTTTTTCCTCATATAAGAGGTTACCTCTTATAAGAGATTTACAGTAAGAGCCTCTTGTAAGAGCCTCTTTTTGAGCTGTTCTTTTTATATAAAAATAACCTCTTATAATAACCTCTTATAAGAGATTTCTGTTCTTTTTTCACCTCTTACAAGAGCCTATATTATCCCAAAGTCTATATTACCCCCAAAGTATAAAACTAGTGAGATGAAGGACAAGAAAAAATAAGTTCAAATTACTAATATATAAACTAGTTTAATGGCAAGTTAAATTCACATATCAGTGTAAATCATCAATTATAATTCCGGGCTACTATAGACTTTTAATTAGTATGAAAATTAGTATGTATAAATATAAATAATAATAATTTGTTTCAAAGAAGTTGGATTAAAAAAAATTAAGGTCAATGGGCTAATATAAATTCTCCCTTAGCTGTAAATAAATAAAAAATAAAAAATAAAAAAAATAAAAAATAAAAAATAAAAAAATAAAAAATAAAAAAAACCTAACTGGCTGCAGGATTTGAACATGGTGGCATCATAACAGGACAAATCAACTAGCCACAACTTAAGTAATGTACTTACTGGACGTAAATATATATATCTTTAAATAAATCAGTGTTTCGACACCATCCCTAACATAATTGTTCAAGATTGTGAAGAATGAATTCCCACACTTTTTCTAGGATAGCATATTCCGGGCTACTATAGACTAATATATAAACTAGTTTAATTAGTAACAATTATAATATAGACTTTGGGGGTAATATAGACTTTTTAAGTGATAGAAGTCTTATAAGAATTTGAAAGAGGCTACTAGAAGTCTTTTGGACTTATAAGATATTTTGAGAAAAATGTCTTATAAGAGGTAAAAAAAGAACACTAAAAAAACTCTTGTAAGAGGGGGACCACCTCTTACAAGAGGTAAATCTCTTATAAGAGGAGAAAAAGAACACTACCTTTGTATTTCTTTGGGAATAAGAAGTATTGGTTATCTCTGCATATTAGTTGTGTTATTGTGAGATCCATATATTGTGGTGGCTTGTTCTTGGTTCATCTATTTTTTGGGAGTTTCTATTGCTTGTGGTGCACTTCCGCTATTAGCACTACGAGTTGGGAGTAGATTTCTCCGACAAGTGGTATCAGAGCAATTGGTTCGAGATGGCCGATAACAAGATGAAGATCGAGAGATTCGATGGGAGTGACTTCACGATGTGGAAGATTCAGATGATAGCGTATCTTCATCAGAAAGATATTAATGGTCCGTTGTTTGATGAGAAGCCGGTAGGTGCAGACAAGGATGCGAAGGTCTTGGCGGAGTGGAATCGTTTGGATCAGAAGACGCTGGGGCAGATTCAGTTGGGGCTGAGTAGGAAAGCGTTATTTCATATCTCGAAGGCAAAAGACCACAAAGAAGGCTATGAAGATTCTCACGGATATGTATAAGAAACCGTCGCCATCTAATCAAATTCTTCATCTGAAAAAATTGGTTAATATGAAGTTGAAGGAAGGGGATTCATTAGCAGAGCATGTGAACAATTACTGTATGATTTACAATCAGATGGAAGCTGTAGGTTTGAAGTTTTCAGAGAGGGGGCAGTCATTGTTACTTCTATCTACTTTACCCGATAGTTATGGTACGGTGGAACAGACAGGCACTATGACAGATTCGACAACTCTACATGATGTGGTGAGTTGCATTCTGAACGAGGAGATGAGAAGGGTGAGAAATAGGGGATATCCATCATCATCTTCTAGAGATTTTGCCATGTACGTTGAGAAGAGACGTGAGAGATCTAAGAGCAGTCGAAGAAGAAAGGATCAGAGTAGTTCATCTGAGAGTGGGTCTAATGACAGCGATGAAGGACATGGACCTGAGTGCTGGTATTGTCATAAGAAGGGCCACATGATGCGCAGTTGCAAGGCTTATATGAAGAAGCAGGAGAAACCGAAGAGAGATACTCCAAAGGAAGCTCAAGTGGGGCTTGTTGAGAATCAATGCTTATCAGCTCGGGAGGAGTTGGGCCCTCAAGATTGGTATATTGATTCGGGAACTTCTTTTCATTGCACTCCGAGGTGAGAGATATTTGATGACAACGAGGAGGGTTCTTTTGGAGATGTGATCGTGGGGAATGGTCATCGGTGTCCTGTACGTGGGGTTGGTACTGTTCGCGTGAATACCATTGATGATCAAAGTGTTGTCTTGCGGGAGACAAGGCATGTTCCAGACTTGAAGGAAAATCTTATCTCGATTGGAAGGCTAGATAAGGAAGGGTTGTCTACTACAGTTGGTAGTGGAGAGTGGTGCATAGCTGCAGGTTCAAGGGTGGTTGCAAAAGGGAAGCGTGAGGGAACGCTGTATTTGCTTAGAGACGTGAGAGACATTTTTCCAGTAGTTAACTCTCAGCTGGAATCGAGTAGTAGGTTGTGTGGGGTGAAACCGAGTTCTTTCAATTGTGGAGGGGAGGTTACTAATTTAGTGGGAGCTGCTGGCCATGGAAGTGATCCTAGTGGGCAAGACATTGCTGCGATGAGGGAACTTTGCAAATTGACAGTTGAAGCTTCAAGTCGCTCTTGTGAGGTAGAGAGCACTAATATCGATATGCAGGGTGATATCGATGAGGGTAACCGAATTGGGACTGTAGGGGTTGAACAGTCTGTGGAATTTGTGGAGGTGTCATCCACGGAGGTTTCTAATGCAGAGGGTGCATTGAGAGGCTTTGAACCATATTCGGTGTTGATGGAGATCTTGCGAGGTGGGGTCTCATAACACGGAATCCGACACGAGAGATTGCTTCTCCGTTATTCGTGCTCTATGCGATTGGTGGAGCACATCCTTCATGAGGCGATAAGGGGTGGTTGGTGCACTCCACGTGGTGGAGTGACGGAGGTGCTCTTCATGAGAGTGGGGAGTACTTGGGTCTTCCATGAAAGTGGGAGATGACAGAGATGATGCGAGGAAAGATTGCAATAACTTTGAAGCGTGGTGTATTTGGTCCAAGTGGAAGATTGTTAGGAATTGTGGCCTCAAATATATGTAGGCACGGGGTACTTGAAGTTGGAGAAGAAGAGGAGAAGACAAAGAAGCAAGGGAAGACAAGCAACAAGAAGAAGTGAAGTCTGGAGGGTTGCGGTCGACCGGCTAGGGGTGCGGTCAACCGACCTAGTCGACTGGGGGTTCTTCGAGTGCAGGCGTCCAACAGAGGAGGGGACGATTGACCGACACTAGGAGTGCGGTCGACCGGTCAGCCCTCTGGATTGATTCTGCACGATGCGGTCGACCGGCTTGGGGTGCGATCGACCGACACCGATGCTGATTGTCTCTTTTGGGCTTACGGGAGAAAGATCCAATTTACTATATTTGTGTTTATCCTTTAGGGTTTGCTTGGGGGCTATATATATGACCGTAAACTCTAGAGTTTGGTAATCAAGTGCTGATCATTATTCAACTTCAAGAGAGATTGTGCCGAGTATTTCAAAGGTGAGAGAGAGAGATTGAGAGTTGTAATCTCTTTTGTAATCTTTGTATTTTTTGGGAATAAGAAGTATCGGTTATCTCTGCATGTTAGTTGTGTTATTATGAGATCCATATATTGTGGTGGCTTGTTCTTGGTTCATCTATTTCTTGGGAGTTTCTATTGCTTGTGATGCACTTCCGTTATTAGCACTACGAGCTGGGAGTAGATTTCTCCAACAAAATGGATAAGCAATATTTACAGATTCCTGCTCATCAACAAGTGGATCTAAATATTAACACCAAGTCAACTATTAGTAAGGCTCAGAGAGGTCAGATAACGAGATTGAATGAGCCCTTATTTAGTATTAAGTGTGATATACGTGCATTAGAAAACTAAACTCGTGTCATGTGAGTCAAGTCAACACATAATGTAAACTTGTAACTTGTTAGTCTTTTTAAGGCAAAATTAACCAGATTAAGGTTTAGTGACTTGGTCGGTTAACCTTGTATCCATAGGACACGGTACTGTTTATGACCAGGCTTACATCCAATCCAATCAAAATGTATTTCAGTTCTAGATTAGTAATCTAATACATGCACAAAGTAATAGATATCAGTCTGATGCAATTGGGTGTTTGTTTGTTAACAAACTGAAAGTGGAGCCACACATATATTCATTGGTTTTAACTTTTAAGTGCCTCAAGTCTGAAAAGTTTTCAGAAATACTTCTTTTATCAATCTCTCTTGCAAAATGGGTTAATGACTAAATGTGAAAATGTATGAAAAGAGAGGTGTCATTATTCAAGTAGAGTTTAACAAAAAAATAATTTTGTTTGTCCAGTTCACATTTTTCAAGAGAATCAATCATTTGGGAAGCATCATCCCCATCAGTGTCCTGTTCAATGCCACCAACAAAGTGAAAGTGATTTGGCAGAGGAATTTTCTGTCCAGATACATTTTCCATATCTTTCCAATTTCCACTATAGTCTGTTTTCTAGTTTACTTTTCCTGAAAATAGCCAAATTTCAACTAAGATTATTATTTAGATTCACAAGCAACATTCTGTCATCTAGTTTCTCATTTCTTCCTCCTGTTCTCCTTTCTATACCCTGTCAATTAAACTTTATTACACGATAAATTAAATTATTTATTCTCCTTATTTTGTATTTTCTATTGCAGCTAGCAATGATTAATTATCAAATACATTCATACAATGCAATAAGCATTATTTTCAAAACACTAACATGTCATTATCCTTGGAAATTTATGATATTTATTTGTCATTTTATCTATGTATTTGTGTATCTTCTGATCCAAAAACTTTGGTCACTGTCATTTATTATTTTAAAACAAATATTATCAAGTCGCCAAGCATGACTTGGAAAAGTGTTGAAGTGTAAGGTCTCCTAATATTTGTCCTGGCAACATTTGTCATATAAAAACAGTGAGGATCAATTACCGTACTTTACACGCATAAGAAACTAAACTTGGCGTTATTTTTTAATTGACCTAAAGTTATTCTCAGTTCCACATTTCAAGTTTCTTACAGTAACAACTCATATTATATAAGGTCCTTCAGATTGATAAGAGAATTAAATATCTTTAAGAGATCAATGTTGTCTCCCTAACCACATACTGCATTAATACAGATGACATCAATATTTCTTAATCAAAGTAGATATTAATAGACAAATGGGTATAATTATGCATGAAGGTCTAAATTTGTCTTGCTGATCATCAAGTTTCTCATTTAAGCTAATACGTCTTACTATGTAATTAAAAAGTGGAAAATTTGATGATAGAACAGTTCAGTGCAGTCAGAAAATGTAAAATAATAATGTTTGGCAACAAATATCAAGGATACATAAGCGAAGAAAAGCAATACTTTGTAAATTATGAGTATATGCATCTTAATAATTAATAACCTCAAAAAAAAAGTGACTCTGTCTATCATTAATATTGTTCATGAGAAACTTATGATCGATTCAAATAATTGGAAAAATAGGATAGATCCAGACATAATCAATATTAATAAGTGGTAAACTTAAGTGATGCGGAGAGCTATTCCACATGTTATTTGAAAACGAGAAACTAGAAATGGACTAAAATAACTATAATTGTATACATGGAATATGGCCTGTTTTAACTTGGTTCTTTCAAAAAAATTACTTTGGATTTTCTTCTGAAAGTGTTTTTTTATACTTGGCTACGCTAGTCTGTTAGATATCATTCATATAGTTCATGATAGCAATACAACAGTAGACCCTCCCGGTTGAAGTATCAGAGATTTAGATATTACTCAGACTCCTCTTAATAACTAGATTAACCAAGAACAGCTTTAATCTATAGAATGTAAAAGAAGTGTACTGCATCGAAATAAAGATAATTTGAACAGGTGAGAATCAATATATAATACCCTCAAATTCTATAGAATTAGGTTTGCCCAGATTTCAGAATTTTGTGATTATGACATGACACACCATGTTTCGTATGTCCCATCTTGATCTAAAGTCAAACATATTCTTCAAAGTCCATGGCCGAAAACAAAACAAAAAAATATCCAAAATCGGCATCTTGCATTTATAAATTTAGGCCCAGTTGACTCACACTACTTACTAGTATTAACAAATCCTTTTAAGTACAAAAACGAATAAAGCAAATTAAAGAAAATTAGAAAAAGAGAACAAGATTACCTAATAAATATAGATGTTGCCGTTTCTATGAAGCTACGTATACACACACACCCGCGGACCATTTACCGGGTTCACCAACCATGTGCCCACCTATTGTGATAAATGGCAGATGACATCAGCTCACCTAAGCAGCAGCTGATGAGCAGCTAGCCTTGGGAAAACTCTTTCCTCCAATGAATGATGGTGGAAGAAATTTTCATATTTGACTTTTAGAAATAGGTATGACTTCTTGCTCTAGTCGGTTATGAAAGAAAAAAATTCACGAACACAATATGATCTTGCGTCCGATACAATTATTTTTTAAAAAATTGCACGGACGCAAGATGATCTTGCGTCAGATACAATTATATTACAAAAAAAGGCACGGACACAAGATGATCTTGCATCCGATTTTTTATTACTTTAAAAAAAAAAACTCGGACTCAAGATGATCTTGCATCCGTAATTTTTTTCTTAAACCTTAATTAAATCTCATTTAATTATCAATACGTACGCATAACAATTTTTATAGACCTAATTCTACATAATGTTTTCTTCACATTTGGGAAAAAAAACTTTCGGACGGGAAATGATTTTGTGTCCGAGACTATTTAAAAATAAATAAAATTGTGAGACGCAACATCATCTTTCGTCCGAAATAAATAAATGTTAAATGTTATGATGGACGCAAAATGATCTTTCGATTCCTATATTTGAGAAATTCTTATATCCAGGGGCGAAGCCAGAACATATTTTTCAGGAGGGCCAAGAAAAAATTCTATAACTATATATAAATATATAGGTATTTTTTCATAATTTTTAGGGGGGCCAAATAATAAAATTTAATAGATTTAAGGGGGGATTTCAAAAATTTCAAAAATTTTAAGATGATTTTCAAAATTTTGGGCCCGGGGTGGCCCACCCCGGGCCCCCACTTAGCTCCGCCCATGCTTATATCTTCTCTCAAATATAAAACGGCATTGTCCTCAAAACCCAAAATTTGGAAATATAGAGAACTACAACATGTTTTTGGCCAAATTTTCAAGATTTTGGAAATTTGGCCAGCGACTACAGATACTCTAACAAACTCTGTGTTTTATACAATAATATATACACCACTTCGAAATTAAGATCTTAAAATTATGACATACATCAAATATCGAGCACACACATCTATATAATAAAACACAAAGAAAGCTATCAAGTGTGAAGTGGCTCTCCTTCAACCCCTCAAAATTGAAGGCCCAAATCTAATTTCACAAAACACATTATGTACCAAAACTATTAAGTAGCTTTGCAAGTACCATAGTTTTGTGCAAAAACAAAAAGGAAATAGGAAATATTACTCATGATTTGAAGCGGGGAAGTGAAAATAATTATTACTCGTGATTTGAATATATACCTTGAATCTCGATGCATTCGCTCTCCATCCGATCCACCAACCCAACGGCATAGTTGGGATCGTGAATCGACCTCAAAACGTACTGATGATGATGCTTACTTCCAGCTGGCACGATGCATGCCTGCAGCTCCACCCGCTCATCCCTCCCCCTCCTCACCCTCACTTTTATCGACGTGTCACCTCGCTTGTACGCCGCGTGGAGCATCTTCTGGACCCCACTTTTTCCACCTTTAAACGGCGATCGGACGCCTGGGGACGATCCGATCTTTATCTCCTCCACCACGTCGCCGCTCTGCAGCGTGTCGCCGCTCCACTCCGACGCGTTGGAGCTGCGCGCCGTGGTGCACTCGATCGCCACCACGCTCGATCCGTTCTGATGGTCCATTCGCATCGATGATGATGATGACGACAGCTTCTTGGTTTTTTGGGGGAGGGGGGGGGAGGGGGAATTTGAGAGGAGGGGAGTAGTAGTTGCCTGGGGAAGTGCTGTGTGAGAAAGGTCGGGCTTCTTCGTGTGAGTCTTGTGACTTGTTTGGAAATTGAGTGGCCTTTTACACATTTTTGAAAAGGATTTTTTATTTTTTTTAATTGAAACTTTTATGTGAACAATATAGTTGGAGCCCCTCTAAGAGGGTTTGACTTCAAAGTTTCGAGCAAAAACAATTTTTTTTTTTTTTTTTGAAATTTCATAAGTTCGTTTTTTTCTGGTAATTTATGAAGGTGAAAGTTTCCTACTTGTAGTTACTTTTACAGAAGGGGCGAAGTGATACTCACATATTAATGGTCTTATAAATGTTTTGTAATTTGTAAGATGTCAAATAATCAATGAAATTAAAATATGATGTTTGGCTGCGTACAACTTATAGCGTGACTTGAAGCCGAGGCGGCAAATGAAGGTCATTGAAGGCGGAGGCGGAGGTGGAGATGAAGGTGGTGACGTTAATGGGTGGAGGAAGTAATGGCAAGATCAAGAGGATGAAGAAGAGAGAGAACAGAGCTGTAGAGGGGTAGAATTATAAAAAATGAGCACGCACAAAGCCCGTATTTTCAAAAAGTTTTTTTTTGATGTAAGCGGATAGAGTCTAAAGACTGCAGCCCGATCAAAAAATATATTAATAATGGAGATAAATCTGTACAAGGTGATAGTAATAGGTTTTACAAGAAGTAAAACAAAGACTCCAGACTGTAAAAAAACGCTGGCAGCCACTGAATACAGGAGACGATCCTAAGAGGAACAGTTATACAATACCAACTAAAACAAGTAAACAAACAGGGCGGGCTGGTCGGGGCAGAACGAAGAGAGAGAAGCACCATCAGCTACCCGCTGCAAGGGGGCATGAGGTCGAGAGGCAAGCACGCTGCTGATGCTGAGGCGAGCTTTAAACGCGAGCGATCCATCAGTACACCAAGCCTACCAATAGGATGAAGAGGGTTGCCTGAAAACTAATGGTCTCTGCCGAGAGGGAAAAGGACTACCGAAATAGGTACTAATAGCAAACAGAGTCAAAAACCATCGATAAGGGCTCATGCGTCAGTTACAAAGCCTGTAGCATGAATTGAATACAATGGCTTGAAAGAGGGAAAGCTCCAGATGATAACAGCAAAAGTAACTAATAACTTCTATGCTGACCCCAAAGAGACCACCCTCACGGCAGACAACAAATAAGTAATCGGCGCTCAAAATAGCACACGAGAGCTAAATCCCGACGAAGAGAGCAAGCTATCAAGCCAAACCTGCTACCCAAACGAAACTAGGCACAGTAGCGTTACCCAAGCACAAAATGGGATCAAGCTACCCACACACAGAAAACAAGCAAACAAACGAGACTGCAGTATAATTACACAACAGATAGTAGTAGACTCGTAACTATAAACTGTCTAACAAAATCAGTACCAAAAGAACATAGTGGTAACTGATAAAAGGGATACTAAAGTCAAAGAGATAGAACGCTAACAAGTTCTTCTTGCGCTCACCCACTTAACTTCAGATCAAAACATAACAGTTTCTGAACACAAATAAAGAGCAACTACCGAAACTATAGCAGTCGAGATGCTAGAGATCAAAGCACCATCAGCCCAGAGGAGCCCCAACCAAAGCCCAGTCGACAGTCAAAACCAAACCGCAAGAGAAGTTAGCGGACACCAAAACAGTATCAAAAGCCATCAGAGAAGCCAACGAGGCAGGGCTCAATAAACAACAGGTTACCCCTGCAGATGAAGACACAATGAGAGAAATGAAAACATCAGCAATGTGAAGGATAAGGTCACACAAGATAGCATAGCAGAGAGACGAAGAAATAAAGTAGAGCATGAATTACTACTACATTCGCGACTAAGAAAAGGTCATAATGCATTAAGATTAGTGAGCACAGTAATAGATGAGTCTAAACGATGATAGTGGAATGATAGTCTATCATCGTCTTTCATCTGGGAAGTCCAAAACTTGAAGAGAAAAACAAATTCCTCTAAAAGGGAGTAGACCGAGGAGGATTTGTGAGAGAATAATCTACAGTTCCTTTCCCTCCATACTATCCACAATATGATATGGACGGATAGGTTCCAACTCTTGCAATATCTTGGGGGCACAGTCGGGGATCTCCAGCAGGAGCTAAGGTTAGAGGGTAAGGTTGGGTTACCCCACGCGAGAGCAACGACTTTCCAAATGGGAGATATGTAAGGGCGGGAGATATGTAAGGGCAGACAACGAAGAGATGATTCACATCTTCCGACTCGATCGAACAAAAGGGGCAGAGTTGACCCCAAGCTAAGTTTCTTTTGTTGAGAACCTGCACCGTAAGGAGCTTGTTATTGAGTGCTAACCAAGTATTGATTTTCACCTTGAGGGGAACAGAGGAATTCCAGATAAAGTTGGCCGAAGGGGAGACCAGACCTCGAAAGTTGAGAAACTTGTAGAAAGATTTAACCGTGAAGGAACCAGAGGCGTTCCATCGCCAAACGATATCCTCAGATTGTTTCCACTCAAAGAGATTGAGGGAATCAATCAAGTGTTGCAGTTCAGCTAAAAGGGGCGGAGATAACTGAATGCAAAAAGGGATGATCCAGACTCTAGATGAGTTAGTCCGAATGACCGACTCTTCGACTGTAGCTTTAGGGAGGGCCGCTAAGCAGTACAGAGAGGGGTAGGCGGAGGCAAGAGATGTGTTGCCAATCCAAAGATCAGTCCAGAGGTTGGTCCTTGACCCATCAGCACAAAGCCTGGAGATGCTGGACTGGAAGGCCGGAGAAACCTTCCAGACTCCTTTCCAGAATGGAGAAGCCAAACGATGGGTGGGGGTGTTAAATTGCCACCAAGGAGAAGAAGAAAAATAATACTCCTTGACACATTGAACCCACGATAATTGGGGAGATTTATGGAATCTCCAAAGCCATTTGCCTAAAAGAGCGATGTTTTGGTCACGAAGGTTTAAGACTCAGACTCCTAGACCACCATTCGCTTTAGCCGAGCAAATAATGTCCCAACAGCACAGATGTGAACCCTGCTTATAATTAGCCGCACCAGTCCAAAAGAAATTGCTACGAATTTAATCTATTCTTTTGAGGACCCAGGAAGGAAAGTAATAGAAGGACATCATATATAGAGGAATAGCCGAGAGAACTGAATTAAGGAGGATTAATCTACCCCCTCGGGATAGCAGTTTACCCGTGTAGGATAATGGCTCGATTCTGGTTCAGATTGTTTTGGAGTATCTGCAGCAAAAGAAAGTTACAGCATAAGTCGACTGATAGAAGGATCAGGCGACTGTCCAGAGAGTTTTCGAAGGCTAAAGATACAAGCAGCAGCAGAGGATCAGTCGACTGATCGGTCGACTGCCAGATGGATTGCCAGTCGACTGGTAAGTCGACCAGTCGACTGTCGACGAGATTTTGAACTAGATCAGGCCCAATTCGAAAAGGCCCAATAGTTTCCCTATAAATACACTTGTTAGGGTTTTGTAATCTGTGACGAAAATTAGAGATCCCTAATTCGGTTTTGCAGCCGTCATTATTTGTAAGGGTTTGTTTTCGCCCATTGGTGATAATTTGAAGAAGAAGAAACCCCAACCGCCCCGTGGATGTAGGCATGTATTTTGCCGAACCACATTAAATCTGTGTGTCCTTTTGTGTTGGTTTGTTTTGTGTTTTCTCGCTGGTTCTCTCTTTGTATTCCGCATTGATTCTTGTTGGTTTGATTCGTATTCGCGCACAGCAAGTGGTATCAGAGCTGTTGGTTCGACCTAGAGAGAGATGGCGGGTGATGCAGATGCAACCAAGGAAGTTGTGGGATCAAGTTCATCAAGAACAACGATTCACAACGCAAAATTTGAAGTTGAAAAATTTGATGGGACAAACAATTTCGGGATGTGGCAATGTGAGGTTTTGGATGTTCTTGTTCAACAAGAACAAGATGTTGCTTTGGAAGTTGAAAAACCTAAGGATATGTCCGAAGCAGATTGGAAGAAGTTGAATCGAGTTGCGTGTGGGACTATTCGGCTCTTTATTGAGAAGGCTCAGAAGTATGATTTGATGAGGGATACCATTGCTGCGGTGTTGTGGAAGAAACTCGAAGACAAATACATGAGGAAAAGTTTGGAGAATCGGCTGTATTTGAAGAAGAGACTTTTTCGCTTCACCTATACGGAAGGTATGTCTATGAATGCTCATGTTGAATCATTTAATAAATTATTGGCTGATTTGTTAAATTTGGATGAGCAAATTAAGGATGAAAATAAAGCCCTAATTCTGTTGAATTCATTACCTGAAAGTTATGATCATTTAGCAACTACTTTATTATATGGAAAAGATACTGTGAAATATGAAGATGTTGCAAATGCTTTGTTGAATAATGAAACTAGGAGAAGGGATAAGATGGTTGATAGAGAAACTTCTGAAGCGTTGATTGTAAGGGGCAGGACTGAGACTAGATCTGAGTCCAAATCTGGGAAAAAGGGAAACAAATCTCGTTCCAAATCGAGAGGAGTTTCAAAGGACAGGAAAATACCGGCCAAAGATGAATGTGCTTTCTGTCATGAAAGGGGGCATTGGAAAAAGGATTGTCCAAAGCTACGAAATAAGGGAAATTCGACTGCAAATGTGACTGTTGATAATTTAGAAAGTGGCGAGGATGTTTCTTTTGCACTTGCTTCTAGTCCCTCACTTTATCAAGAAGTATGGTTTCTTGATACAGCAGCCTCCTATCATATGTCTTGGAAAAAGGAGTGGTTTACTTCTTTGGAGTATATGGATGGTGGTGTAGTTTTGATGGGAAATGATGCACCTTGTAAGAAGGTAGGAATCGGGAAAATTGAATTGCTAATGCATGATGGTCTTATTAGGGAGCTTTCAGATGTATGGTATGTTCCAGATTTGAAAAAGAATCTGATTTCACTAGGTGCTTTGGAGGCCAGTGGTTTGAAATTTGCTAGTGAAGGTGGCATTCTGAAGGTGACTAGCGGATCACTCGTGGTGATGAAAGGGCAAAGAAAGAGGAACTTGTTTTTCTTGCAGGGAAAAACATATTTGGGTCAGGCTGCCAGTGTAACTGAGAAGCCTAAACAGTTTGTTCCCGACTCTACCAGGTTGTGGCATATGCGACTCGGGCATGCAGGAGAAAAGGCCTTGCAGGGGCTTGTGAAGCAAGGGTTGCTTAAAGATGCTAAAGGGTGCAAGTTGGAATTTTGTGAACATTGTGTTTTGGGTAAGCAAACTAGGGTGAAATTTGGTACAGCTGTACATCAGACAAAGGGTATCCTCGATTATGTGCACACAGATGTTTGGGGCCCTACTCAGACACCTTCTATGAGTGGTAGACACTGGTTTGTTACTTTTGTTGATGATTACTCCAGACGAGT
Source organism: Hemerocallis citrina (assembly GCA_017893485.1). Classification (NCBI taxonomy): domain Eukaryota; kingdom Viridiplantae; phylum Streptophyta; class Magnoliopsida; order Asparagales; family Asphodelaceae; genus Hemerocallis; species Hemerocallis citrina. The sequence goes on along the minus strand of JACEHZ010000548.1, from coordinate 83,673 downwards.
TTGGGTATATACCATGAAGCACAAAGATGAAGTTTTGACATTGTTCACAAGTTGGAAGAAGAAAGTTGAAAATCAAACTGGTAGGAAGATTAAGGTTCTGAGGTCAGATAATGGAGGGGAATATAAGAATGATCCGTTTCTGAAGTTGTGTGAAGATGAAGGGATCCAGAGGCACTTCACAGTTAGGAAGACTCCACAGCAAAATGGGGTTGCAGAAAGGATGAACAGAACCTTACTTGAGAAGGTAAGATGTATGTTAGCACAGTCTGGGTTGAAGAAGACATTTTGGGCAGAAGCTGTTATATATGCAAGCCACATCGTCAACCGTTTACCATCAGCAGCACTTGAAGGCAAAACGCCTATTGAGGTATGGAGTGGTAAACCTGAATCTGATTATAGTTTTTTGCATATATTTGGTTGTCCTGCTTATTTTCATGTAACTGAAACTAAACTTGATGCAAGAGCCAAGAAGGCTATATTTGTTGGTTTTAGTACTGGTGTCAAAGGTTACAGGTTGTGGTGTCCAGAACAGAAGAAGTTAGTAATCAGCAGAGATGTGACTTTTGATGAGACCAGCATGATTAGCTCGGGACAGTCGACTGGTGGTATATGTCAGTCGACTGGTGAGCAGCAGAAGAGTGGGACAGTTCTTCAACAGGTGAGTAGAAGAAGTTCGGGACAGTCGACTGATGAACAGGAGCAGTCGACTGATGGTCCAAAACAGCAGAATTGTGGGAGCTCGGGACAGTCGACTGGTGGCAATAACCAGTCGACTGGTAGGAGAGTTTTTCAACAGGTGGAGTTAGAAAAGTTGTCAGTTGAAAATCCTGTTCCTGTCCAAGATGATGATGATGTGGTTGATACTGAGAATGATGAAGAAGCTCCTATCCAGCAGGAAGAATCAATTGCAGTAAGAAGGCAAAGAAGAGATATCAAACGACCGTCTCGTTTTACAGACACAGTTGCATTTGCTCTTCCCATTGTGGATGATGAAGTTCCCTCCAACTTCAAAGAAGCCACTAGAAGTTCAGAAATTGCAGGTTGGAAAGTTGCTATGGATGAAGAGATGAACTCTCTTCATAAGAATAAGACTTGGGATCTAGTGCAACTACCAAAGGGGAAGAAAGCAATCGGTTGCAAGTGGGTGTATACGAAGAAAGAAGGTCCAAAAGGCAGTGTTCGGTTCAAGGCTAGACTAGTTGCAAAGGGGTATGCTCAAAAGGAAGGAATTGACTACAATGAAGTGTTCTCTCCAGTTGTGAAGCATCCTTCTATTCGGATTTTGTTGGCATTGGTAGCACAGTTTGACCTTGAGTTGACACAGATGGATGTGAAGACTGCGTTCTTACATGGGGATCTAGATGAAGAAATTTATATGTTGCAGCCAGATGGGTTCAAGACAGCTGGGAAGGAAAATTGTGTTTGCAGGTTGAAAAAGTCTCTCTATGGTTTGAAGCAATCTCCAAGGCAGTGGTATTTGAGGTTTGATCAGTTTATGAAGGTGCAGAAATATTCCAGAAGTGAGTTTGATCATTGTGTTTACTTCAGGAAGTTGCAGGATGGCTCTTTCATATATCTGTTACTATATGTGGATGACATGTTGATTGCCTCTAAGAATGCTAAGGAGATTCAAAATTTGAAGAATCAGTTGAGTTCTGAATTCGAGATGAAGGATCTTGGTGAAGCCAAGAAGATACTTGGGATGGAGATAGCTAGAGACAGGGCAAAGGGCACAGTGAGTTTGACTCAGAAGCAATATCTTTTGAAGGTGCTGAAACGGTTCGGTATAGATGAGAAGACTAAACCAGTAAGTACACCCTTAGCCAGTCATTTCAGAATTAGTGCTTCTCAGTCTCCAAGTACAGATGAGGAGAGACAGTATATGGCAAATGTACCTTACACTAGTGTGGTTGGCAGTTTGATGTATGCCATGGTTTGTACTCGACCAGACATCTCTCAGGCGGTGAGTATGGTTAGTCGATATATGCATGATCCAGGCAAAGAGCATTGGCAAGCAGCTAAATGGATTCTAAGGTACATAAGTGGCACCACAGATGTGGGTTTGAAATTTGAAAGGGATGACAATATTAGCAGGTTATTGGTTGGATATGTTGATTCTGACTATGCAGGTGATCTAGATAAGAGGCGGTCTACTACAGGCTATTTGTTTACGATGGCTAGAGCACCTATAAGTTGGAGGTCAAATTTGCAGTCCACTGTAGCGTTGTCTACAACTGAGGCTGAATACATGGCGGTTGCTGAGGCCATGAAGGAAGCCATTTGGATACATGGACTTTTGAAGAGCTTGGGGATTCATCGGGAGAAGGTGGAGGTACACTGTGACAGTCAGAGTGCTATTCATTTAGCGAAGAACCAAGTTCATCATTCGAGGACCAAACATATTGATGTCCGTTATCATTTTGTGCGTGATTTGATAAAGGATGGTGATATTCATTTGGTGAAGATTGGGACAGCTGATAATCCTGCTGATATGTTGACCAAAGTTGTTGGAGCAGCCAAGTTCAAGCATTGCATGAACCTGGCTAATATTTTGCATGTTTGATGACTTGGAATGGGCGGTTGGAATAGTGCTTCGCTATTTGTTCGCCTAGTATGTGATATCATACTAAGGTGGAGTTTGGATTTGTTGTTACAATTGATTATGAGCATTTGGAGTATTTGTGGAGATTGCTCGCCAAGGTGGAGATTGTAGGATAATGGCTCGATTCTGGTTCAGATTGTTTTGGAGTATCTGCAGCAAAAGAAAGTTACAGCATAAGTCGACTGATAGAAGGATCAGGCGACTGTCCAGAGAGTTTTCGAAGGCTAAAGATACAAGCAGCAGCAGAGGATCAGTCGACTGATCGGTCGACTGCCAGATGGATTGCCAGTCGACTGGTAAGTCGACCAGTCGACTGTCGACGAGATTTTGAACTAGATCAGGCCCAATTCGAAAAGGCCCAATAGTTTTCCTATAAATACACTTGTTAGGGTTTTGTAATCTGTGACGAAAATTAGAGATCCCTAATTCGGTTTTGCAGCCGTCATTATTTGTAAGGGTTTGTTTTCGCCCATTGGTGATAATTTGAAGAAGAAGAAACCCCAACCGCCCCGTGGATGTAGGCATGTATTTTGCCGAACCACATTAAATCTGTGTGTCCTTTTGTGTTGGTTTGTTTTGTGTTTTCTCGCTGGTTCTCTCTTTGTATTCCGCATTGATTCTTGTTGGTTTGATTCGTATTCGCGCACAACAACCCGTCCAAACATTCAGTCTCGATTCAATTTTATCAATGACTGGGAACCAATCCGACCTATGAAGCTTACCCCATCTAAGAGGAATGCCAAGGTACGAGATAGGGAAAGAAGCAATACGACAGTTAAAGAACTGAGACACTTCTTGATGGCGTATTTTCAAAAAGTTAACAGACTTATAACACCGGGACCTCCTTGGTTTTTGTTTTTGTTTTTGTTTTTTTTTTTTGGTATACCCAATAATATATGAGGGTTTTGCACATTTAATCCTTCAATTATGAATTGAAATGAAGTTGAATTAGATAGACCGTGTAGGATGTTTTTGACAAGAGGGTGTACACTATCGGGAAAGCGGACTCGAGACGCAGGTTGGCAGAAAGTTTCTGACCATTTCTCATTCCAATATTCCATATTTTATATTGATATATTGACCCTTCATTTGTGTGTGTGGAGAAGACTTCTTCATGAACGCGGCTAATGCACGGGAATATATATATAATATATTATTATATAAACTTTAATATATAATTATAATGTATTAATTGGGTTTAGTGTCCATCATTAACGACCTTGAAAACCACCAAGGCACCACCAACCCATCTTGGATTCATGATTGGGGACCATCTAATTCATCAATACTAAGAAAGCCAAATAGTTGCAAATGTAGTTTGGATACGTATATCCTATCACTGTACAGTGAAATAAGTAGAGCCAGTTTTTTTTGATGAAACGGATAGAGTCAAAAGACTCCAGCCAAGCAATCAATAAATAATAATAATTATTTACAAAGGGGGTTTTACCAGGGGTAAAACACAAAAGAAAACAGTAAATATTACACTTAACAAAACAACGCTAAGCAAACAATTAGTGCAACAGAATAGAAGAAGAAAACAGCAACTGAAGCCCGGACGCAAAGAAAGTCGAGCTGCTGAACAATCCTGGCGTCGGAGAGTCGGCATGCAACGGACAGAGGTGAGAGGCGATGGGGCCGTACGCACAATTGCACTACATGGGGACGCTAAACTCCCCAAAGGGGGAGACACGCTGGCGCTAGGGTGTGCTACCTTGCCATATATGGACAGAGCGCCGTTGACGAAGGGGATAGCTCCCAGGCAAGGCTCTCCGAACAAGCCCAGACCTAAGGGAGGGCCAGGGAGAGGGTGGCAACACTGAGGCCTAAGGCAAAGCCCAACCAAACAAAACCAAAGCAAACAGAACAGAAATAAAGCAACGCGATACCGCAGGCAGCGCTGATGGCCTGCGGTAAGGGGAGGGGGCTAAACAACAGTCGGCAATCCCCTCTTCCCTACAACAATCCGCAACAACAACTAAAACCACAGCGCTGCACCAATAAAAGCAGAGAAACAGTGCCGAGACTTAATAGAGAGACCGCAAAGGGTCACCAAAATAAAGCATCCAGCCGTCAACAGCGAAAATGAAACAAAAATAGTAACTTAAACAGCTCACAATCAGTAAGAGGCAACCCAGAATTGAAGAGAAAAGAAGCAAACAGCACATAACCATAAGCCAAAATCCAACTAAAAGCGAGAAACACGATACGATGCTCGACAGATGTGAGCCACAAAGCAATTACACCCCAGCCGTAGTTCAACATATCAGGGGAAAGAGGAGGAGGACACGCCTAAGAGGCGCAAAACAGCCTGTAGCCTAAGAAACATCAGAGAAGAAGGGGTCGAGCCCTACAGGAACAATAATTACAGCCAAAAAACTAGACAATAAACATCCCAGACAAACCCAGCGAATGCAACCCCAAGCATCCCAATAAACAAAGGTCCCGAGGACCCAACATGGTTAAGGGGCAAGCGCTCAAAATAACCACAAGCCAGAACCCCCTGCAATACCCCCACGGGGCAGTCAATCCTGCACGCAACAGAAAAAGGGGAAAGAAAAGTGAGCTAAAAAAGGGGAAAACACTTGAATAATAAAGAAAGAGAGATGCGAGAGATGAAGAAAAAGTGATCTAAAAGAGCAAAACATCCTGTGTCTATAAAGCGTGAAGGAGGCTAAGGCAATGAATAGAGTCGATCAATTTTTGATAAGCCAGCGAAGAAACGGCTTTGAAACTTAGCCCCGAGGCAAAAAGCTTGAAGAGAAATAAAAGATCGTCAATCAGAGAAGAGATCGAGGATCTATGATGCTGGAACAACCTGATGTTCCTTTCCTTCCAAATGATCCAGATGATGGTTTGGACCGACAACAACCACGCGCCACGAAACAAAGCGTTCGATGGCGGATACTCCCAACAGGGGGAATCAAACCGGTACCCCATGCCAGAGAGCAAATCTTTCACAGAAGGAGAATGAAGGGGCACCGAACAAAGAGGTGGTTTACGTCCTCCGACTGCTGGTCGCACAATAGGCAGAGTTGACCCCAGGCAAGATTCCTCTTGTTAAGAACCTCAACGGTAAGTAATTTGTTATGAAACGCAAGCCAGAAGGTGATTTTCACCTTAAGGGGAGCAGAGGAGTCCCAGAGGAAATGAGCTGTCGGCGACCGAACACCTCTAGAGTTAAGGAAACGATAAAAGGAACTAACAGAGAAGGCGCCGTCAGGCGACCAACGCCAAATGATTCCTTCAGAATGACTCCACGCGAAGTTATTGAGGGACTCAATGAGAGAGTTAAACTCCTCAAGAAGAGCAGGGGGAAGGTCAATCATGAACGGAATAATCCATTGCCGAGAATCGTCAACGATAATGACAAAATCTGCAACCGTAGCTGACGGGTAAGCAGCCAAACGAAACAATGAGGGGAATGCAGATGATAGTTTGGAGTTACCGATCCACAAATCATGCCAAAACTTGGCTGTAGACCCGTGAGCCAGTTGAAGGTAAAAAATGCTATACAAACATCCTAACACCGTACAGTTTCCTTTTTTGATGAATCGGATAGAGCCTTGCGGCTCCAGCACCGTACAGTTTCCTAACTAAGTGCTTTCTAATACAGTGTGCATGCTAATTTAAAATGAATCAATGTTCGAACAAGGGGCAAACTCAATTCTAGGCCCAGTGTTTTCCGCTTCTGTTCACCCACTTATCAGCACTTACCATTGCACACTACAGATTTTGAAAACAGATTCTGTGTCGATAAAAAAAAAAAGAACACACAATCTGAAAAGAAATGCATCCTTTTGGTCCTCCATTCCAAATTCCAAACAAGGTATTTGTACAGATTACAGTATAGAAATGAATACGTTCCCCTACAATAACAAGTCCAAAAATGGGCAGAAATATTCACAAAACTTACTACTACATGAAGGAGCAGCATACCAACCTGAATTGCCTACAACCTACTACTACTAGCAGTAGCAATACTACAACCACTACAGGAAGTAGCAGCATATAATCTGAAATGCTTACTACTACCAGCAGTAGCCCTAATACTACTACAGTAAGTAGCAGCATATACCTGAAATTCAACCTACCAACTGTCTACTCCCTACTACGACTACTACAGGAAGTAACAGCATAAGATCTAGTTGATAAGAAGGTTATGCCAAGATAGCAACCGGAATCCCCTCAAAATTTCAAGGAGACACGAAGATCACCACCAGGCGTGGACCCCAAAAAACCAAACCGAGATGGTTCAGTGAAAGTGATCTAGCAAGCAAGACTTGAGTTAACTCCATGAAACAGAAAGAAACAAAGCGTTTCTTCATCTCATGGACATGAGTATCTTCTTCGGTGCAGCCATATTGGTCGCTGGCTCCTTCTTGATTGACTTGGGAAGGTTCTTCATCACAATTTTCTCAATATACTCAATTGACCTGCATAGTCTGTCTTCAATCTCAGACTCTGTTTGAGGCAGTTTGGTGGTGGGGGTTTCATAGGTAGTAGGCAAAAAGGAAGAGGAGGTGGAGGCAGTGGAAGGGGTAGGAAGAAGGGGTTTTTGTACAGGTGAGAGGATAATATTGCATGTCGGTGTAGAGTCAACAGTAGCTCTTGATGAAGGGTTGGTGGGAAGTGGAGTCTCGGTGTTAGCCTGTGCAGCCCTTGCAGCCTGCTCTCTGGCCCTTCTCCTTTCAAGAGCCTGGAAGAAGAACAACACTTCAGAAATACGATCACACTAGGGAATTACCAATTTAATAATTTGAAAAGACATTTAAAAGAAATGACCGAGGCAGATATTCAGAAACCTCGGCTAAAGTGGTCTACTGGTCTTTATATTGCTCATATTGAGTGAAATGGCAAAACAACACATTACTACATTTCCTCGTACTAGTACAGTGATATTTTGTGTAAATCTTTGACGAAACTAAAACTTCTAATGATCATTGAATAATTAGAAGGAAAATATCTGAAGTCTGTATGCATTAAGCTGAAGGTTTTTGAGTTGAAAGTATGTCACAATCAGATATATGGTTTATGACTTAAAACTAGCATCTCAGTAAGGGTATCTAAAGCTTCATAAATATAGTCGCCATTGTTTGCAAATGTACAAAGACCATACAGCAGACAGATAATTGCAGATATAAAAAAACATTCAGTAATAGGTGCTAGTGCTACATGACATTCTTTTCAATTGGTGACGTACACATGCTACATGATACCAAACAATCTTCTAAAGAACACTGATACGAAGAATTTGCTGACACAAAAATTATGACGGGCGTTGAGATTTGACAAGATACGATACACCCCATGAAAATTTCATACAAAAACAGGTTACTATGTTTTGTAACTCCCTTAAAGTGACATCTATAAAATTCACAAGGGATCTGACAACAAAATCTGGTCATCAAGTTTTGCATATAGCAGCAATAAAACAAGTTTCAAAGTCCGAAAAATGTTCACTACCAGAACAAGCTGAGAAACTTCTACACCTTTTGGTAATTAGAAGTTGGAACAATTATGTAAATTCAAGTCAGACTAGACTGTAAATACAGTTAGCATATTATAAAGGTGCCAAAGTTATCTGGGTTGAACAGTAAATGAGCCAATTATGTACCAAGATATTTACGAGGAACTAAATATTAGAAGCTGACAAATTAAAATCATAGAACTTGAGGTGATTAGTTAGTATAAATCCTACTCTTGACAAATGAAAGACCAAAAGGCCTACATTTAGATGCATGGTCATGTTTGCAAGGAACTAAATATTAGAAGCTGACAAACAAAAAATCATAGAACATTAGGTGATTAGTAACCTTGACTCGAGTTCTTGACTTTTGAAAGACCAAAAGACCAATGTATTTAAGATGCATGGTAACGTTTGCAAGAGACAAATTTTGACAATAGACAATTTTTGAGAGTTTTTGACAGCGGAACATATTTAAGATGCATGGTAGCTATATCATGTGGAAGCAATAGACAATTTTTGACAGCGTCGTGGGGTAGAGGTTGAAGCATTTATCATTCTGAAACCTTTGAGAGTTTGAATTGGAGGCATGTTATAATAGACAGAGGCATTGAAGGTATCCTAATATAGATTTAGGTTATTTTAACTTAAACCTGTTTGGAATTAATTTTGTAATCTAGATGCCTCCAGTTATCTCACCTTGAAAATTGAGATACCTAGATCTAAAGTAAGTTACTATCCAGAAAAGATTTACTTATCCTTAGTTCTTTTATGGAGAATTACAAACTGTTTATAAACCAACTGTTCAATATTTGTTACTTAATTCGCTCAAGCAATAGCCTTTTCTGCTGCCTCAAGCCTCAAGCAATAAAAGGTTCTACCACCTTGGCCTTCAAACTTCCCCACGCCTAAACCCCACAGCAGATTTGTTTAGCTTGAATTCTAGTGAAGACCTGATGTCAAACAACATTAAGTTTTCTTAAACCAATCTACCTATGAGTTTGTAGTTGAGCCCTTTAATACTAATCACAAAACATGTGTCCCCCCATCCGGCTGATAGTTACTCTTCAAAGTTATTATAGAGGGGATTCGTTTAGCTTGAATTCTAGTGAAGACCTGATGTCAAACAACATTAAGTTCTCTTAAACCAATCTACCTATGAGTTTGTAGTTGAGCCCTCAAATACTAATCACAAAACACGTGTCCCCTCATCCGGCTGATAGTTTTTTTGATTGAAAACAGTGGGCAGTAGCCCCCCGTCCGGCTAATAGTTTTTTTGATTGAAAACAGTGGGCAGTAGCTCCCCGCGCTTCATTAACGAGATTTTAATCAAACATAACAACCAAGTAAGAGAGATGATGTTCAGGCGTCCCAACAAGGGACCATGACACTCATCCCCCGAAAAAAAAATAGCCCCCATCCCTTACAGAGAAGTCTCCCCTCCCAAAAAAGAAATAATTACAACTGATATGATGAATCTGTAAGTCGGAACATCCCAAAATAGCCTAAAACTACTCCAATCCGTCTGCAGATCACTCCCCAACAAGTCTTTAATCTTTTTTGTTGCTTCTGCACCTGCCGTTTGAGACCAGAATTTGCTATTAGGGTTAATAATGAATAAAAGTTGTTTATGCATGATGTGTTTGTGCGTTGGCCTGAAGATTCTATTGTTCCTTTCTAACCAAATTCCCCACCAAATTCCCTAGTTAGAATAACTTTCCTGCTAGCTAGCCAGTTGAAAATTCTAACCTTCAGTGGAACTTTAACTCTCCATATCGGCTCATGTGTTCGCACACCCCCATCGTTTAACCATTAGTAGGTGGATTTGACAGAGAGTCCACCACCAATACCTCCTGCTCAGGAGACCTTGTCTTCAATGTCCTCCGTTGGCTGCCAATCCTATAGGAACAGAATTAGTTCCTCCTTTTGTTTTCTAGCCTCCGTGCTCAACCTGCACATTATTCTTAGCTTCCATTCTCCGTTTCTCCAATCTCTTGCTACCATCATTTGTCTTTCCACAAGCAAATAGTTCCCCTTTCCCATAGCAAATGTTGCCCCTACCAAAAAGATATCCCGACTTTGAGAAACCTCTCGCCAAAACCCAGACATACCTGCCAGATTTTTCGGCTTCCTTGATCCAAATGCGGAGATTTGATCTGGTTGCAGCTATGGAGCCAGGAGAAATATTGAAGGAGAGTATCATTAATAGAGTATCAGAGTATCAGAGCTGTATCAGTCCAAGTGCAAATTGTGTTCTTGAAGGGGGTTATTTGTAAATAGTCCTGTCTGTATGTGATAAGTGCGTATAGCACGTAGGCAGTTGTAACTGAATTCTGTTAGAAGAGTGAGTGGGTTGTTTCCTTTTTTCCGTGCTTAGCACGTGTCTTCTCAAATGTACAAAAGGCGGCAGCTGAACTCATTTTGAGATATGAATAGAAATCAAAACAGATTTGTCTTGTTCATCAATTTTCTTCCTTCTTCCATTAGAACTCAACTTTAGGTTGTGTAGATCAATGGTGAGAAGACGACCCGCTGCGTCCACGTACGCTGCCAGAGGTCGAGCTGGAGCATTCCTATGCATACAACACTTCGTTATGTAACTTTTCTCTATTAGCGTTGCCCATTTTGCTTTTGCCTTAACTTTGAGTTTCCACTGCCATTTACAAAGGAGAGCTTGATTCATTTGTCTCAACTTTAGCACCCCCAACCCACCGAATTCCCTTCGTCTACAAACAACCCCCCATCTAATTAACGAGTATCCTTTCCCATCAGAACCCGACCCGTGCCAAAGAAATCTTTTTCTCAATCTGTCAAATTTTTGACTACCCACGCCTGAATCTCAAAGAATGATAGGAAATATAATGGGATGACACTAATGACCGAATTCAGTAGTACCAACCTTCAACCGAAGGACAACATCTTCCCTTTCCATCCCTCAATCTATTTGCTATCTTCTCAGTAAAGTCGTTCCCATCTACCCTTCACAGTTTTCCCGCATCAATTGGTAGACCCAAGTATTTAATTGGAAGCAATTGAATTGCAATTTAGAATGTTTGCAATTGCATCCCCTGAATCCCCCGTATTTTTCAATAAAGTGATGGTGCTTTTATGGAAGTTAACCTTCAGTCCCGACCATTCTTCAAACAGATATAGTCCCCACTTCAAAAGCATAGCCTGAGCAATATCGCACTCTCCAAAAATCAAAGTGTCGTCCACATACTAAATGTTCATCACCGCAGATACCCCCCTCCTCATACTCAACCCATTAATCAATCCATGTTCTCTATAAGACTGAAGCATCTTATGGAGTCCGTCAACCACCATAAAAAAGAGTAGTGGTGAGAGTGGATCCCCCTACTTAAGGCCTGCCTACACTTTATTTTCTTACCCGGTTTCCCAATGACCAATACCATAACCTTGGCTGTACCAAGCCATGTCGCGATCCAACAGATCCACCTGTCCCCCAAACCTTCGCCTACTAAGAATTTTCAGTAAACATTTCCACTCAATTTTGTCATAAGCTTTCTCGAAGTCAAATTTTAGCAGAAACCCCTACTTGTCACGTCGCTTACAATCTTGGATAACTTCTTGTACCAGTGCCAATCCCTGTAGAATATCCCTTTCGACAATAAACCTTATCTGATAATCCTCGATAATGTCCCTGATTGGACCTCTTAGCCTATTAGCAAAGGTTTTTGTGATATTCTTCACCGAGCAATCGATCAAGCTGATAAGTCTAAAATCCACAATCGTAGTGGCCGCCTTTTTCTTAGGGATTAAGCAGGCATTTGCATAATTCAACCAACCCAAATCCAACATCCCCTCGTAGAAGGCATTCATGATGTCCATGAAATCCGTATTAAGAATGTCCCAAAATTCCTTGTAAAAGAAAACTGGGAACCCATCTGGACCTAGAACCTTATCCTGACCCATCCCCCATATTGCCATCTTGACTTCCTCCAAGGTGAACGGATCTTGCAGTGCAGCTACTCACCCCTAAACATCACCTATCAATGGTTCCCAAAGATTTCTGCTGACTCGCACATGGTTTCTCTGTTATTACCAAATAGTTCATTGAACGTCTCATGAACAAGCCTTTCAATTTAACATTCCTCAGTTGCTGTGTTTCCATCACACTCCAAGAAGTGAATAAAGATGTTCCTACGACACATGTTTGCGATTTTGTGAAAGTATTTAGTGTTAGCATCCCCTTCTAATATCCACATGATTTCTTCCTTGTTGCAGTTGTCCAAGATATCCTGCCTACATACCGATAATCTCCCAAGTTGGTTGTTATCCAGACCTTCCGCTTCCTCCTTTTCCAGATCCTCAATCTCTTTCAGCGTGGTTTCCTTCCTCTGGAGCACATTCCCAAATTTAACTCGATTCCACTTTTTAAGCCTTTCTCTCAGTCTAGCCAATTTCTTAACCAGCCTCGCTACAGGTTCCACCTGTGTAATAGCTCCTTCCCAACTATTCTGGACCAACTCATGGCTGATAGTTACTCTTCCAAGTTATTACAGAATTATGCGTTTAATCTCTTAAAACACTAGCAACAAGCCCAAATCAATCTTCACTTCAGCCTCTAAAATCATGCAAACTAGTTTATATGCTTGCACGAGGGCAATAAAGGTTCATTTGCCTGATCATTCTTTCACTTTTCATAATTCCAAAAAAATTCAATCAAGCCATCTGCAGTTCCATTGACTTGTGTGATCCATAGAAGTTTAAAATTGGCTTGTTTCAGCTTAAGTAGCAAGTGAAGACTTGCAGGGACCTCACTGGTCTAAATTCAAAGTTCCGCTGAGAGAGAAAATGTGCAATCAATTCTTAATTGCAATCAAAGGTGTCCAACAGAGACGCAATAAGTCTTGGAGTTGAGGATTTGCATGTGCACTTTTCGTATGTTTCTCAATTTTTCTAGTAGTACTAGGATAACTACACTTGTGTAAGCAAGCACAAAGAACAATTCTCTTATGCATGTCTGTCTAATTCTCAGCAATGGATATTGCATTCGTTGTTTCCATGATTGCTCTATGGTCCTGTTGGCATTTTTCTATACCGGTAGTTAACAGTTATGCCTCTTGAAATAGAAATCAGTAAAAATTTGTCAGGCCATTAGGGTCAGCTAAAATCCAACAAGTAAAAGAAACATTTCAATAAAGGATACTCAAAATTAGATGCCAATTTCAAAACCTAAGCACGTAAGAGCATTCACACTTGTTTGCTATTTTGCCAATTTGGCAGAATGAGGAGCAAAATAGCACTGTACTTGTTGCTATTTCGCCAAATTTTAGCAAACGAGAAACAGTAGCTTCTCATATATGAGAAACAGATTTGGCAATTGCCAAATATAAATGACGGAACTGTAGGATAATGGCTCGATTCTGGTATTTGGTATCTGCAGTGTTCGAAAGTTTCAGAGCTTCAGTCGACTGGATGGAGGAGCAGTCGACTGTCCAGAGAGAAGTTTCAAAGACTGAAGATACAGCAGCAGCAGTCGACTGATCAGTCGACTGTCCCGAAGGAATTATCAGTCGACTGGTATGAAGACCAGTCGACTGTCGACAGGTTTTGGATCCAGAATAGGCCCAATTCGAAAGGCCGAATAGTTTCCCTATAAATACACCCGTTAGGGTTTTATAAATTGTAACACCTTATTCGGATTTTGCAGCCGTCATCTCTTGTAAAGTCTTTGTTTGCCCATTGGAGATCATAGTAAAGAAACCCCAACCGCCCCGTGGATGTAGGCATCGTTTTGCCGAACCACGTAAATCTTGTGTTCTTGTGTTGCTTGCTTTTCTGTGTTTTCTCGCTGGTTCTCTCTTTGTTTCCGCGTTGGTTTGATTGTTGGTTTGATTTGTATTCCGCACAACAAGTGGTATCAGAGCTGTTGGTTCGACCTAGAGGGAGATGGCGGGTGATGCAGATGCAACCAAGGATGTTGTGGGATCAAGTTCGTCCAGAACAACGATTCACAACGCAAAATTTGAAGTTGAAAAATTTGATGGGACAAACAATTTCGGGATGTGGCAATGTGAGGTGTTGGATGTTCTTGTTCAACAAGAACAAGATGTTGCTTTGGAAATAGAAAAACCAAAGGATATGTCCGAAGCAGATTGGAAGAAGTTGAATCGAGTTGCGTGTGAGACTATTCGGCTCTTTATTGAGAAGGCTCAGAAGTAGGATTTAATGAGGGATACCATTGCTGCGGTGTTGTGGAAGAAACTCGAAGACAAATACATGAGGAAAAGTTTGGAGAATCGACTGTATTTGAAGAAGAGACTTTTTCGCTTCACCTATACGGAAGGTATGTCTATGAATGCTCATGTTGAATCATTTAATAAATTGTTGACTGATTTGTTAAATTTGGATGAGCAAATTAAGGATGAAGATAAAGCCCTAATTCTGTTGAATTCATTACCTGAAAGTTATGATCATTTAGCAACTACTTTATTATATGGAAAAGATACTGTGAAATATGAAGATGTTGCAAATGCGTTGTTGAATAATGAAACTAGGAGAAGGGATAAAATGGTTGATAGAGAAACTTCTGAAGCTTTGATTGTAAGGGGCAGGACTGAGACCAGATCTGAGTCCAAATCTGGGAAAAAGGGAAACAAATCTCGTTCCAAATCGAGAAGAGTTTCGAAGGACAGGAAAATACCGGCCAAAGATGAATGTGCTTTCTGTCATGAAAGGAGGCATTGGAAAAAGGATTATCCAAAGCTACGAAATAAGGGAAATTCGACTGCAAATGTGACTGTTGATAATTTAGAAAGTGGCGAGGATTTTTCTTTTGCACTTGCTTCTAGTCCCTCACTTTATCAAGAAGTATGGTTTCTTGATACAGCAGCCTCCTATCATATGTCTTGGAAAAAGGAGTGGTTTACTTCTTTGGAGTATATGGATGGTGGTGTAGTTTTGATGGGAAATGATGCACCTTGTAAGAAGGTAGGAATCGGGAAGATTGAATTGCTAATGCACGATGGTCTTATTAGGGAGCTTTCAGATGTATGGTATGTTCCAGATTTGAAGAAGAATTTAATTTCACTTGGTGCTTTGGAGGCCAGTGGATTGAAATTTGCTAGTGAAGGTGGCATTCTGAAGGTGACTAGCGGATCACTCGTGGTGATGAAAGGGCAAAGAAAAAAGAACTTGTTTTTCTTGCAGGGAAAAACATATTTGGGTGTGTAACTGAGAGGCCGAAACAGGTTGTTCCCGACTCTACTAGGTTGTGGCATATGCGACTCGGGCATGCAGGAGAAAAGGCCTTGCAGGGGCTTGTGAAGCAAGGATTGCTTAAAGATGCTAAAGGGTGCAAGTTGGAATTTTGTGAACATTGTGTTTTGGGTAAGCAAACTAGGGTGAAATTTGGTACAGCTGTACATCAGACAAAGGGTATCCTCGATTATGTGCACACAGATGTTTGGGGCCCTACTCAGACACCTTCTATGAGTGGTAGACACTGGTTTGTTACTTTTGTTAATGATTACTCCAGACGAGTTTGAGTATATACCATGAAGCACAAAGATGAAGTTTTGACATTGTTCACAAGTTGGAAGAAGAAAGTTGAAAATCAGACTGGTAGGAAAATTAAGGTTCTGAGGTCAGATAATGGAGGGGAATATAAGAATGATCCGTTTCTGAAATTGTGTGAAGATGAAGGGATCCAGAGGCACTTCACAGTTAGAAAGACTCCACAGCACAATGGGGTTGCAGAAAGGATGAACAGAACCTTACTTGAGAAGGTGAGATGTATGTTAGCACAGTCTGGATTGAAAAAGACATTTTGGGCAGAAGCTGTTATATATGCAAGCCACATCATCAACCGTTTACCATCAGCAGCACTTGAAGGCAAGACGCCTATTGAGGTATGGAGGGGTAAACCTGCATCTGATTATAGTTTTTTGCATATATTTGGTTGTCCTGCTTATTTTCATGTAACTGAAACTAAACTTGATGCAAGAGCCAAAAAGGCTATATTTGTTGGTTTTAGTACTGGTGTCAAAGGTTACAGGTTGTGGTGTCCAGAACAGAAGAAGTTAGTAATCAGCAGAGATGTGACTTTTGATGAGACCAGCATGATTAGCTCGGGACAGTCGACTGGTGGTATAGGACAGTCGACTGGTGAGCAGCAGAAGAGTGGGACAGTTCTCCAACAGGTGAGTAGCAGAATCTCGGGACAGTCGACTGGTGTACAGGAGCAGTCGACTGGTGGTCCTGAACAGCAGAAGAGTGGGAGCTCGGGACAATCGACTGTTGGCAATAACCAGTCGACTGGTAGGAGAGTTTTCCAACAGGTGGAGTTAGAAAAGTTGTCAGTTGAAAAGCATGTTCCTGTCCAAGATGAAGATGATGCGGTTGATACTGAGAATGATGAAGAAGTTCCTATCCAGCAGGAAGAATCAATTGCAGTAAGAAGGCAAAGAAGAGATATCAAACGACCGTCTCGTTTTACAGATACAGTTGCATTTGCTCTTCCCATTGTGGATGATGAAGTTCCCTCCAACTTCAAAGAAGCTACTAGAAGTTCAGAAAATGCAGATTGGAAAGTTGCTATGGATGAAGAGATGAACTCTCTTCATAAGAATAAGACTTGGGAACTAGTGCAACTACCAAAGGGGAAGAAAGCAATTGGTTGCAAGTGGGTGTATACGAAGAAAGAGGGTCCAAAAGGCAGTGTTCGGTTCAAGGCTAGACTAGTTGCAAAGGGGTATGCTCAACAGGAAGGTATTGACTATAATGAAGTGTTCTCTCCAGTTGTGAAGCATCCTTCTATTCGGATTTTGTTAGCTTTGGTAGCACAGTTTGATCTTGAATTGACACAGATGGATGTGAAGACTGCGTTCTTACATGGGGATCTAGATGAAGAAATTTATATGTCGCAGCCAGATGGGTTCAAAATTGCTGGGAAGGAAAGTTGTGTTTGCAGGTTGAAGAAGTCTCTCTATGGGTTGAAGCAATCTCCAAGGCAGTGGTATTTGAGGTTTGATCAGTTTAT
Organism: Hemerocallis citrina; assembly: GCA_017893485.1. Taxonomy (NCBI): domain Eukaryota; kingdom Viridiplantae; phylum Streptophyta; class Magnoliopsida; order Asparagales; family Asphodelaceae; genus Hemerocallis; species Hemerocallis citrina. Next base: position 66,600 of record JACEHZ010000548.1, on the reverse strand, counting down.
GAAAGTGCATGGATATTCCAGAAGTGAGTATGATCATTGTGTCTACTTCAGGAAGTTGCAGAATGGTTCTTTTATATATCTGTTATTATATGTGGATGATATGTTGATTGCCTCTAAAAATGCTAAGGAGATTCAAAATTTGAACAATCAGTTGAGTTCTGAGTTCGAGATGAAGGATCTTGGTGAAGCCAAGAAGATACTTGGGATGGAGATAGCTAGAGACAGAGCAAAGGGCATAGTGAGTTTGACACAGAAGCAATATCTTTTGAAGGTGCTGAAACGGTTCGGTATAGATGAGAAAACTAAACCAGTCAGTACACCCTTAGCCATTCATTTCAGAATTAGTGCTTCTCAGTCTCCAAGTACAGATGAAGAGAGACAGTATATGGCTAATGTACCTTACACTAGTGTGGTTGGCAGTTTGATGTATGCCATGGTTTGTACTCGACCAGACATCTCTCAGGCGGTGAGTATGGTTAGTCGATATATGCATGATCCAAGCAAAGAGCATTGGCAAGCAGCTAAATGGATTTTGAGGTACATAAGTGGCACCACAGATGTGGGTTTGAAGTTTGAAAGGGATGACAATATTAGCAGGTTATTGGTTGGATATGTTGATTCTGACTATGCAGGTGATCTAGATAAGAGGCGGTCTACTACAGGCTATTTGTTTACAATGGCTAGGGCACCTATAAGTTGGAGGTCACATTTGCAGTCCACTGTAGCGTTGTCTACTACTGAGGCTGAATACATGGCAGTTGCTGAAGCCATGAAGGAAGCCATTTGGATACATGGACTTTTGAAGAGCTTGGGAATTCATCGGGAGAAGGTGGAGGTATACTGTGACAGTCAGAGTGCTATTCATTTAGCGAAGACCAAGTTCATCATTCGAGGACCAAACATATTGATGTCCATTATCATTTTGTGCGTGATTTGATAAAGGATGGTGATATTCATTTGGTGAAGATTGGAACAGCTGATAATCCTGCTGATATGTTGACCAAAGTTGTTGGGGCAGCCAAGTTCAAGCATTGCATGAACCTGGCTAATATTTTGCATGTTTGATAATTTGGCATGGGCGTTTGGGATAGTACTTTGCTATTGGTTTGTTTAGTATGTGATATCATACTAAGGTGGAGTTTGGGTTCGTTTGTTACATTTGGTGATGAGCAGTTGTTTTGGAATATTTGTGGAGATTGCTTGGGCTACTTGGAAGATTTCACCAAGGTGGAGATTGATGGATACTTGGAAGATCTCGACAAGGTGGAGATTGTAGAATAATGGCTCGATTCTGGTATTTGGTATCTGCAGTGTTCGAAAGTTTCAGAGCTTCAGTCGACTGTCCAGAGAGAAGTTTCAAAGACTGAAGATACAGCAGCAGCAGTCGACTGATCAATCGACTGTCCCGAAGGAATTATCAGTCGACTGGTATGAAGACCAGTCGACTGTCGACGGGTTTTGGATCCAGAATAGGCCCAATTCGAAAGGCCCAATAGTTTCCCTATAAATACACCCGTTAGGGTTTGGTAAATTGTAACACCTTATTCGGATTTTGCAGCCGTCATCTCTTGTAAAGTCTTTGTTTGCCCATTGGAGATCATAGTAAAGAAACCCCAACTGCCCCGTGGATGTAGGCATCGTTTTGCCGAACCACGTAAATCTTGTGTTCTTGTGTTGCTTGCTTTTCTGTGTTTTCTCGCTGGTTCTCTCTTTGTTTCCGCGTTGGTTTGATTGTTGGTTTGATTTGTATTCCGCACAACAGGTACAACGCGTTTCGTCTCAAATTTTTATTATTTTTTAAGGGGACCAGACGGAGCTTGTTTTGTTGTTCCTAAATTTTTTAAAAAGATTTATTGGACGGAACAACATGTTCCATCCTAATTTTTTAATATAAAAAAAATCCACCGTCGGACGGTACATTTGATAAGGAAAAAAAATAAAAGAAGGGAACAGATGGAACAACATGTTCCGTCATTCCATTTATTTGTTTTGGGAATTTTAATCCAAGTCCTATTTCCTCCATTCTTTTTATAAATTGCCATGTCCAAGTCAAACCAAGTTTAAAATAAATTATCAAAGTCCAAGAGGCTGAAATTATTTTTTTTAGGTCATTTTAATTGGTTAGACGGAACAACATATTCCGTCCATCCATTTATTTTTCTCATTTGCCATATTATAGCAAACGACGAGTGCAGTAAATACTCATTTTGTCATTTCTCATTTTGCCAAATTGGCAAAATATCTATAAAAACGAGTGTGGCTGCTCTAAATAGACAAAAATCCTACAAAAAACAAAGTATCATGATTCCTTTAAGACTCCCTAAAAAAAATTGTTATCTAATAAATTTAGCACATAACAGTGACAATTGCACATTTCAAATTTAAAACCCAACTGAATTCATGTTCATGGGATTTAACAAAGTTAAAATTTTATGGTGGCTGTCAACTACCTAATGCTTTCTAACCGGATCCCTGATTTGGGACAAAATTAAAATCCAAATACTAAAACAAAAAGGGCAGACAAAATCTGCGAACAAATTAAATCGAATAATATCTTAGAACTATTGATCCATTACCAAATACCACAAGATTCAACCACTTCCAAAATTAAAGGAATCTCAGATCTACCGCTTCCACCCCATGATCCAAAACTAACCAAACCATTACTAATTTCCCCCACTACTAAATCTAAATTTCGAATGCCAAAAGATGCAATATTACCACAGTTCTTGCTCAACTCGGAATGGCCAAAAAGAATCTAGACTTTATAAGTTCAACTAACAGAAGGAAAAAAAATGTCTGACATTTCCGGGGTCCTATTTGCAAAACCGAACCCTAATTCACTAATAACAGATAAACATACGAATCAAGACAATGTAAAAAAATGTCAAACCGTCTTACTCTGACGACGGCCGTAATATCCCGTAACGGAATTCGCGGGTACCACTCCGGTAACGGGCTCCGCCTCACCCTCCTCACCCTGCCGGATCCGACACCGTACGGCGGAATATTCTCCTTGTTATCCACCGCCCACCTCTGCCTCTGCCTCGTCCTAGTCGCAGGCGACGCCACCCTGTGGATCCAAATCCCGTCTCTTGATTCTTCCGGCATCATCTAGAAAGATGGAAAAACATAAAGAAACAAGAAAATGAGCGAAATCTAAATCAAGAAATGTGAAGTGGGGGTTTTGTGGAAAAAGGACTGACCTCGAATTGGAATTTTGGGGATAATTCAAAGAGGGAATGAAAGGGGGTGTTGGGAATTTAAAGAAGGGGGGGGTGGGAGGTGACCGGATCCCAGCTTTCAGTTATTATATTATTATTTTAACAGGGGTTTTGAAATTTTTGAATGTTCAAATTTTGGGAAATTGGCGGTGAAGAGAGAATTACGATCGTGCCACTGGGAGTGTGTGGAGATGCCACGTAGGCCTATCGTAATTTCCGCAGTTTATTTGGAACAGTTTGTGATTAATGATTAATCGATGACAGTTTAGTTTCGCAAGTGCCTTTTCGGTAACGCTTATAGCTTTTAAAACAGGCGCAGTATTTTTTCTCTTATTATAGTGCACATGTTAATTGTTTGTTTGTGAGTACCAATTATTATTAATTTTGTTACACATTAAAAAATAAAATAATTACCATTATCAATTAATTTGTGCTTATTGATATCACAAGGTTCTGCATTTTTAGAGCATCTACTGTCGTTTAGGTTAAAAATTTCAATGTAACGTAAACTGCTAGGAGAAAGAACTCAAAGAAGTAAAGTCAAAGATGTATGCTACAGTGTGAATGACAACTTAAAACTGTTTTTATATCATGACCAGATCTTACAAGCCATTACAATTCTTCATAAGACAATGTCACTGACAGGTGACTGTATTGATGGCAATCGGGTCCATCGGGGCCGGGTCAACCCCATTCGGGTTTGACCCAGTTTTTCGTGGCTGGGGTCGGATTGGGTCATTAGCTGGGCCAGGCCGGGTTGGGAAATGAAAAATTAACCCAGTCGATCTGCGAACACATTCGGGTTAAATCCGGGTTGGGCCGGGAGGGTTAACGGATTGGCCCCATTTTTTTTCTCTCTTTTAATTTTTCAAAAAAATTGTAAACAAGTATAAGTGATTAAGAATTAAACAAAGTCATATGTATTATTCATTTCAATTTCTATAAAAAATTTACAACTATTTTTACATACAAATACTGTTAAAAAATATACAAATTCCTTCAATTTCATGTTTAAGAGGACAATCCAGAGTTCGAGATAGCCTAAAATCAAGATAATAGGAGAGTTGTGAAATTTTGATACCTTACTTCTCGGGTAATCGTACGTAGAATTGAGAAAGAAAATAAAACTAGAAGTAGTCATAGTCGATGGAGAAATATAGTTGACGTAGTCACGAAGTCCGGTAGTCGTTAAAAGAGAGAGAGAGCTTATTTATTGGAGGAGTTGAAGTAGACGTAGTTGAGAGTTAAATCAACACAATTCGATATGATCGAAAATTTTTACTTTTTTGTTGCTTACTTCTTGGTTGAAAAAACTTGATTGAATTACAGTTGAATTGAGTAGTAGTTGAAAGAGTAAGAAAGTAAGGTGTGGAAATTTGTAGATTGAATTAAGAGGGTATTCATAGAAGAAGGAGAACAAAAAAACGAAAACATAGCCGTTGGCTCTGTTTCAGACCGTTCGACCCGTTCAGGTCAAACAGGTCCAAACCAGCTGGTCGAGTGTGCAGGTTGCGAGCAGGTTTGACTTGATCAACGGGTTCACGGGCCGGGTCAAGCGGGTTGGATTTCTGAAATTTGCAACCCAGGTCAACCCGCGGGTTCAACCCAGATCCGAATTGCCTAATTGCGGGCGGGGTTCGAGTGAGCAGGTTGCAAATCAACCCAGTCGGGTTGCCATCACTGGGTGACAGAAAAAGGTGAAATTTTTAAGCATGTGAATTTGAATTTAGAGTTCCTATTAGTAGAAGTAATTTTGTTGAATAATTTTGTCAACTTTCATGGCACATGGTTCAGTTTGATATATAGCAATAATCTGTCATAAATTTATTTGTGGACGCGCAGGAGACCAAGGGCAGTTTCCTGTTTCTGTCAGGGATTAAGGTTTGGGCCAAAACGTATGGGTATGGCCGGTTTCATTCCTTGTTTCTGATGTAGGTGATTACCAGCCAAATTAGGCTATGATAGTTGGATCCTTTCTGTTTCGTTTGCAACCTAATTCTAATTGTTTGGTTTAGTTTCAGTTTGAGCTAGCATTTTGATCCCATATGTAACATGCTCAAGTGTACCATATATTATCAAATTCAAACGGTAATGGTTTGTGAAAGTGGAAATTGATGAACACTATTAGATGCCTTGTACGTACCGTCAATTTTTATAATTTTCTTAAAATTCTCCACAAGCATTTTATGTACTACTGCATGTTGCACTGTTATAATCAACTGATTTTACATTTATCAACTTGATCCGCTATATTGAAGTTATTGTGTGAATAATTTGACTAAAATTTGGGTTTTAGCAAAACAATAGTGATTTTTTTTTCCCAATTCCATTGTTTTTTTTTTTGGATAAAAGGAATAAAGCATAAGGGATTCAGCCAAGCAACAAAAAAAGACTAGTACAAAAAGATTTCATACAGACTCCGAAGAATAAGGAGAAAAGTGAAATATAAACAAAGAGTAATGCTTTAGCCACTACCAATTTCACTACATTTCTCTTCACTACCTTAGATGGCATACTCCTATTAGAGAGTTTCCCCACCTACTCTATCTTTCTTTACCTATTGGAGTGTGCCACCTAAGGTAGTGAAAAAAAATATAGTAAAATTGGTAGTGGATGTAGCAATACTCATAAACAAAATATCCTCAAACAAAGAGGATCAAAACTCCATCAACATAGCAGTAAAAAAACCTCACACAAAGAAGGCCAACACTCCAGCAAAAGTCAAACAACCAAAGACATACAGAGAACTATCTAAAGACAAAACACAGTTTAGAAATCATCTTCTTCTGAACTAGTATCCTCTCTAGAATTTTGTGGGACCCACCCGCATAGTAAACAATAGTAAATGATGGTAAATGCTCCCATGCATCGTTTAAGTGTTATGTCAGGTATTCTTTTCTGGGACCCACCCGCATAGTAAACGAGGGAAGACCCTTGTCTTTTTCTACGCATCCCATTCCCATGCTTGAACCATCCCATCGATCTGCGGCAAGCTCCTCCGATCCATCGGTCGGCACAGGATTTGGGTGCAATAAATAATCTAAACGACCAAACACATTTCACATGCAGCTGCAGAACCCAAATCGCATCTCTTCAAGATCCGTGTTCCTCACATGATCTCTGGCAATTTTTATGATCCAACGTCTCCCACTTCAGCTCCATAATGTCATGGATATGCTCCCATGTGCATATGATATCGAAATATAGTAAATGGTCTGACTTCTGACGTACTTCGTGAATCGGGATCCAGCTTGTCCTGTCTCTCAGTGTGGAGGGTCCCACATCTCCTCAGCCAGTTCTTCCTTGTCAGTCTATTAATCCCGAAATTTTTTGCCGTACTGACCCACTTTTTGAAAATAATAGCTCTCCCACTTTCGAAAACAATCAGCGAACTGACCTAGTTTTAAACACGTCAGTAGAAAACATTATTGAAAATAACGGTATAGATAATTTTCATACCGTTGTTTCCAATAACGACGTCTATTTCAAAAACTCTCATATCCTATTTGGAGTAACGGTATAAGTTATTTTCATTTGAAGAAGCATATAGACTAAATTGTGAGGAAAAATTGCATTTAAATATCATATGTCGTTTTTTCCAAAAACGACATTCTCATAACTGATGTCGTTATTGCAAATAAGGACATCAGTTATTAGTTTCTTTGCATGTACACATTGGCTTTCCAAATATGAATTTATTAGTTTCTTTCCAAATATGAATTTAATTTTTTCCAATTAGGTTATGAATGAACAATTAAATTCAATTCAGATTTGGAAAAAATTCAATACACCTATTTGGTTATGAACGAACAATTAAATTCAATTCATGTTTGGAAAATAAATTCAATACACAGTGGCTTTTAAATTTGAAAAAAAAAATAAATTCATATTTGGAATGCATCTCCTCGGTATGCACAAATAAGCAAAATTATTGGAATTCATATTTGGAATACACAAACGAGAAAAATTAAATTCAACTTCGTCTCTGTATATGCAAGAGATAAGGAATCTTCCTGTGAAAGCTTTTTCAATTTAGTCATTTGGATTATCTTGCGCCTAAGAGATGAATGCATCTCTTTGTGGAAAACCATCCAATCTTTCACATCAAGGAGGCCATTAGTTTGTTTGAATAACTGATGTCGTTATTCAAAATAACGACATCAGTTATGAGAATGTCGTTTCAGCAAATAGCGGTATCTGTTATAGGATTTTCACACTTGCAATTATTTCTCAAAATTAAGACCACAGGCAGTTGAAAAGAAAAATAACCTATGTCGTTTCACACTTGTAATTATTACTCCATAAAACCTACAAGCGGATTTTCACACTTGCAATTATTACTCCAAAAAACGGTATAAGATATTTTTTTTTAAAAAAAGATGTTGATATTGGGAACAACAACATGTAAATAACTTATGCCCCTATTCCTAATAATGTTTTTTGCTGACGTGTCCAAAACTTGGTCAGATCGCTATTTGTTTTCGGAAGTGGGTCAGAGCGTCAAATATTTTCAAAAAGTGGGTCAGTACAGCAAAAAGTTCATTAATCCTCGTAATAGATACATACATCTTCTTCCAAATTTTTTGCCGTACTGACCCATTTTTTGAAAATATTTGAGATCTGACCTACTTCCGAAATTTTTTAATAATATGACATAGTTTTTGATACGTCAGCATAAATCATTATTAAAAATAACGGCATAGGTGATTACCATGTTGTTCTTCCAAAAAGTGACATTAGTTAAATTTTTTTAGCATGCCGCTCTTTGAAAAAACGACATCAATACATTTTTTATACAAGTGTGAATCTTCTGACTTGGAAAAATTTTTAAGTGTTTAAACAACTTATAAATAATGCCGTTATTCTCAATAACGGCATTCGAATTACTGATGTCGTTGTTGGAGATAACGACATCAGTTATTCCTAACAATGAATATTATAACCGATGTCGCTATGCATAACAACGACATCTGTAATATTGTTGTCGTTGTCCAAACAACGGGATCTGTAATGTTGTTGTCGTTGTTCCAAGTAACGACATCATCTATAGGATTTTTTTACACTTGCATTTTTTCCCAAGTCAGAGAGAGTGCACGATTGGAAATAGGTTAACTGATCTGTTACTCCAAATAGCGGCTTGTGAATTTTTTTTAATAGATACAGCTATTAAAAATAACGGCAAATAAATAACCTATGCCGTTATTTTCAATAACGTTTTTATGCTAATGTGTCCAAAACTAAATCAGATCGCTAAATATATTCGAAAGTGAATCAGATTGACAAATATTTTCACAAAGTGGATCAGTCCGGCAAAAAAATTATGTTCTTCCTTCATTCCTTTATGTCTTGTCGTCCACGATAAGTAGGATAAGTGGGCCCCCTCGTGAAAGCCACCCGCCCACGAGACCGACTGCTAGACCCTCCCCCCACGCACTACACAACTATACCTTTAGTATTCGGATTCACTCATATGTCCGTATGCTCCCTCCGTTTTATTTAAAACTAGTAATCTGCACGAGCAATACAGGTTCTAATCTATTTTCTATTTATTTATAAAGTATTAATAAGATGTAATCTGATTCCGAATTTGAGATCTCCCTTTACTCATACATATTCTTAACAAATTATCTTTGGTCGCACAAACTTTTATTTTATACGAGTGTTATTTTTATAAATAATTATGTTGTAAATAAATTTGAACTTTGAGCGTATTATGACAACTAACAACAGTTAAATAAATGAATGGTAATATAACCCTCACTTAAAAATAAATGATTGAGATTAGATTGTTGGATGTTTACAAATGACAACCCCAACTCTCCCATTAGCATATTAGAGATATAAGTTATTCTAGTCTTTTTTTTTCCTATTCAAAATATAAGTTATTTTAAATTTTTAAAGCAAATGTCTTATTATTATTAAATATCTATCAAATACATTTTTAATGAGAATTCTAATTTGATCCCTATCTTTTTCATAGAAAGTGTAACACTAAAATTATAGAGGATGACAAATTAAACATTTTACAAATGATTGCTCATTTATGAGCTTGAAAACTAAATAATATTAGTACTTCTTGTCAATCCTATTTGTTTTCACAATATCTATATAATAAAACACAAAGAAAGCTATCAAGTGGCTGTCCTTCAATCTCCTAAAAAATCAAAGGTCCAGATCTAATCTCACAAAACATATTTTTTCTCCCAAAAGTTTTTCCCCAAAACTCAAATTCAAATCCCCCACCCAAAACAACTTCTATATTTATTTAATTTTTTATTCTCTCTCTTTCCCTCCCTTTTCTATTCAAAAAATTAAGAAAATAAAAAATTTTAAAAATTTATAAATTTTTAAACTAAAAAATTTTTTAAAATGAAAACTTTTTAAATAATTCAAAAAATAAAAAAAAATTCATATAATATGTTTTTTGCTGGACCCCCAAAAGTTTCTCATATAATATGTTTGCAGCTTCAATTAATTTGCTAGACCTCCAAAACTATTTTATATGATCAAACAAGGTGCACCGTTCCGAAGACGTGCCGTAGGCACGTGTCAACGGGCAAACCTAGTATGTGTATAAAGCTAAAATGACTTATATTTTGAAACGGCTGAAGTATTAAGTTACTCTAGTTTTTTTTCTTCTTTAAATATAAACAACTTAGATTTTTAATGTAGATATCTTGTCATTGTTAAATGTTCATCAATTATTTTTTCTATCATATTTTCAATTTTATCCGTATCGTTTCCTTGACCCATACACTTTATTTTTTTATAGAGAGTGACAAATATGATATTTTTACAAATGACGGTTCATTTATGAGTTTCAAAAATCAAGAGTGTATAATACCCCCTCAGCTTCAAAATATAAAGAGTAATGCTACATCCACTACCAATTTCACTACATTTTTCTTCACTAACTTAGTTGGCACACTCCAATAGGTTGGGAAAAATAGAGTATGTGGGAGAACTCTCCAATAGGAGCATGCCAGCTAAGGCAGTGAACAAAATGATAGTAAAATTGGTAGTGGATGAAGCATTACTTAAATATAAATCATTCTGGGTTTCTACAAGGCTATTAAGAAAAACATAGGACTCTGAAAAAGTACAAGACTTTTTTGGTCTTTAAAGCTCATATTGAGATATCAATTGTTAAATGTTCTATTTGCCCTCATTTATAAATTAATGAGCTATCAGTAGAGAGTAGTTAGGAATAGTTAAAAAGATAAAGAGTAAAATTCAAAATTACTTAAAAAATTAATTAATGGACATTTAAGAATGATAAAAGAACTTGATTGTGAAACTAAAATGACTTATATTTTAAATTGAAGGGAATATTTTTTTTAATACTTTTTTTAATAGTCGTAGATAAATCTAGGATGACTTATATTTTGAAACATAGGTAGTATATCATATTGATCTTAAGCATCATACCTTATACATTTGTTTTATGAGTTAGAGCATCTCCAATCGTTTGCTATTTTGGCAAAATGGCAAAAACAAATAACAAACGAGAGCGGCAATTGTTTGCTATTTTGCTAAATTTTAGCAAACGATGAATAGTAGCGTGTTAAATTTGAGAAACAAATTTGGCACTTGCCAAAAAACGACATCGGCCGGTACATATTATACCGTCCGATAAGAAAAAGAAACCAAAGAAGTGGTCGGACGGAACAATTCCGTCCTTCCATTTCTTTGGATTGAAAATTTTCGGCCGGCACATGTTACATTGACTCCAGACAAAGAACTGAAAAGACTTGAACATAATTACATACAGATTAGCAGTCATATTAAAAGAAGCTCACAGAACAAGCAAGCAAGCAAGCAAAACAGAGTTTCCCTGATGGGAAACATAAGTTTGTTTCCACGTAGACAAGAGTTTTCCCTGATGTACCGTCTTATCCAATTTTTGACTAAACAATCCTTGCAGATAATCTAACTATTTGATATTTCTCATTTTGCGATTTTCTCACTTTTAGGAAAAAAAATATTGTGGATGCGCTTAGAGCATCCACTATTGTTTTCTATGTCAATTACTAAATATAGCATTTAGAAATAACAATAGAAGAACCTCATTGCAGTTGTCCAAGTTTAAAATAGAAGCGACGGAAGATCATCTTCCGTCTTTATTTGTTTGTTTGGCTTTTTTTTTGGGGTATTTGGTAAACAAAAAATCAAAAAAAGAAAAAAAAAACACACCAAACGGATGAACATCATCCGTTTTTGTTTTTGTTTTTGTTTTGTTGTTGTTGTTAAAATCATTAAAAAAAAATTAAAAAAAAACAACACCAAATGGATGAACATCATCCGTCAGGATATTTTTCGATTTATTTATTAATAATAATAATAATAATAAACACCAGACGGAACAACTTCATCCGTCTAGGGTGTTTGAGTGATTTTTTTAAAAAAAAATATATATTTTCGACGATAGACGGAAGATCTTCATCCGTCTCTCATTTATTTTTATTTTTATTTAACTAGGTGGCATATATTCATCCGTCCCTTTCGTCAAACAGATGAACATTGTCCGTCTCCTATATTTAACAATTGTCTAAAGGCGTTACTAAATTTTGCAGACTACTGTTCATTTCTATCTAAAATTATGGGTTTTTAGCAAACGATGGTAAGACATATTTCTAAATCGATTTCTAATTTTTGAGTTTTTAGCCAACCACAGTGGATGCTCTTATAGCTCAAATCTCGTGATACAACTATCTTCAATTATTCTGCTTAGGCAAGCAGTAATCTATATAATAAAACACAAAGAAAGCTATCAAGTGGCTTTCCTTCAATCATCTAAAAAATTAAAGGTCCAGATCTAATCTCACAAAACATATTTTTTTCGACAAAAGTTTTCCTCCAAAACTCAAATTCAAATCCCCCACCCAAAACAACTCCTATATTTATTTAATTATCTCTCTCTCTCTTCTATTCAAAAAAATTAAGAAAATTAAAAATTAAAAATTAAAAAAAAAATTTAAAAAATTAAAAATTTAAAAAATTTAAAAAATTAAAAAATTAAAAAATTAAAAAAATTAAAAAATTAAAAAATTAAAAATAATTCAAAAATAATTCAAAAATAAATCAAAAAAATCATATAATATGTTTTTTTGCTAGACCCCCAAAAGTTTCTCATATAATATGTTTGCTACTTCAATTAATTTGCTGGAACTCCAAAACTATTTTATATGATCAAACAAAGTGCACCGTTCCGAAGACGTGCCGTAGGCACGTGTCAACGGGCAAACCTAGTTCATTATATAAAATAAAAATAAAAATAAAACAGAGTCAAGAAATATTACATACAAACCCTTTCTTCCATATTACACGTCACACCAGTTCCTGTAAATTAAATTAGGATTTTTTTAAAAAAATATTGGTCCCTCTTCAAACATGCATTTCTAAATTAGTTTATTTTTTCATTTTAATTACTGTTAGATTCCTATTATGCAAAGTCAGTTGAAATTAGTCCTAAATAGGTTTCTAAATTGTGGCAACTATTTTGAAATTTAGGGACCCAATGGCAATCAAATTGAAAATAATGACCAATTTAAAATTATATGTTTTAAGAGAGACCAATATTTTTTAAACCAATAATAAAAAAAATCAACAAACAAACCAACAAACAAACCTTCCCCAGCTCTCCTCTCATACTCCTTCTAGGCAGGGCCGGCCCTGAGTTCCCGGGAACCCTAGGTGAACTTTCGACATGGAAATCCCTAATAACATATATATATATATATTTTACGTGCAAAATACGTACCTATATCTATAAAGGAAATTCAAATTGAGGATCCTAAAATTGCGAAATCTCCGTGAACCTAAGGCGGCCGCCTTACCCGCCTCTAGGGTAGGGCCGGCCCTGCTCCTAGGCCTCTCAGCTCATCTGCAAGCCGGCAGCGGAGAACCACAGAGACAGTCATTGCTCTCAAAGGACGCCGCCTCCAAATGATCGAACGGCGAACCCACCGGAATCTTTCCACACAAATGGTTATGACTCAGATCCAAATGCCCAACGTACGCCGCAGTCTTAAGCGTGTTGGGCACGTGCCCAGTGAGCTTGTTGTAGCTCAAATCCAGCATCATGAAGTATGACCCCTCCCCAAACACATCAGGAATCGACCCCTCCAACGAATTCCTACTCAGGTTCAAGATACCTAGTCCTCTGCTAGCCAGCAGAGTCTGCGGAATGCGCCCTGATAGCGCATTTCCGTCGAGGTTCAGCGTCGAAAGAACACGCATTTCGCCAAGACTAGCAGGAATGCTGCCAGAAAGTTTGTTTGACGACAGATCAAGATCTGCCAGCCTGTCCATTTTCCCGATGGACGACGAAGGGATGGCACCAGAAAGCTGATTATTTGCCAGCAGAGCCCGGCTGAGCATTTTCAGGTTGACGAAATCTGCAGGAATGGGGCCAGTGAGCTTGTTCCCGCTGACGTCGAGATGGCGCAGGTCTGTCAGTTGGGTGATGGAGGATGGTAAGGTGCCTGTGAAGAGATTGTCTGCGAGGTTTAGGACGGTGAGGGATTTGAGGTTGCCGATTTGTACAGGGATGGAGCCTTGCAGCTGGTTGCCGATCAGGTCGAGGTGGCGGAGGGAGGTGAGATTGGTGATGCAGGTGGGGATGGGCCCGGAGATTTGCTTCCAGTCTGCGAGGATTAGGACGGTGAGGTGGGTCAGTTTGCAGATGGAGGTGGAGATGTGGCCTGTCATTAGACCGGACCGGCCTGCACGTTCAAGGATGTCGTCGGTGGATTCCCCGCGTAGGGACACTTCTGCCACGCGGCCGGTGGTGGGGTCGCAGCTCACGCCGTACCTTAAAAACAATGATCCATCAAATTCATCAGATTTCTCTGCACTGACCAGCTGGAGAGTCCAGTGTCCTAACTTGAAAATAGTGAATCAATTTATTCAAATGGCTTTGATTATTTGGAATTAACGAGAAATAGTTTTTTCTTGCTGAAAAGTTTAGTACACACATATTTCAGTTTTTTTTATCGGATTCATCAATAATATTGATACATTATCTTGTTATTATTTTTATTTTATTTTTTTGAAAAAAAATATTGATAGATAATTGAATTATGTACTCTAAAAATAAGACTGTGTGCAGAAATAGAACTCGTACCACTTGCCAGAGCAGCAGTTGCCAGAGGACCATGTGGAGAAGACGCCAATGTAAGGGTCGGTGAGAGCGGAACGGAAGGCAAGAAGGGCGGCGCGGTCGCTGGGGTTGCACTTGGCGGCAATGGTTGTGGTGGTGGTGAGGAGGAGGAAGAGGAAGGAGGAGATGAGGAAAGGAGACATTGTGTGTGTGTGTGAGAGAGCGTGTTTTGGGACTTCGGTGGTATTCAGTGAGGGAGAGCTTTAAGCCTTTAAGCTTGAGATTTATACAAGCTGGTATGACTATTTTGTCCTTGAGTGGTGGTTCATATTACAGGTCTAGTAGGGAGGGTGGGGGGGGGTTTCCTTTTTGGATATAAATTTGAAAAAGGCTACTAGGGGGTTTTAACTTGATTACCAACGGTCACCTTGGCTATTATTCTTTTGTAGGATTTACTTGAAAGCCATGACTCTAATGAAGGTTGATTATCAAAAAAAGAGAGGCAAAGCTGTAATTTATTCAGTAACAAGTTTTAATGTTTTTGTTATTTTAACTCATCAGAGCATCCACAGTAGTTTGCTATATTTGCCAAATTCTCATTTTATGAGAATAGAGCGTCTGTGTAGTCGTTTGCTATTTTCTTAAAAAATGACAAATGAGCTACAGTTCCTTCTCAAATATGAGAAGCAAATTTGCGAATCTCAAATTATAGGAGACGAGACAACATGTATCGTCCCAATATTTTTAATTTTTTTAAATATAATCGGACGAGACAACTTGTATCGTCCCGTATTTTTTTTTTAATTTAAAAAATAGGGTCGAATCGTCCTTCCAAAAAAAAAATAATAATAATAAATTAAAACCCCTCAAACGGGACATGTTACCGGTAAACTACGGACACCTTTCAAGACTGAATTGAAGACTTATGATAGGTTCGTAGTCATTACGCCATATCAACGACTTTTATTTGCATAAAGTGCCCATTTCTCAAACGGTTTCTCTTTCAACCAATTAGCCGCATCGACATTGATGGTTTCAAGTTCAGCGAGTTTGGTAATGAACTTTTTGAGTTGGATTTGACACGCTATAATTTTGGCTTTTTTCCTCAGTGCCTTCCTAGCAAATTTACTAAAGAAATTTGTAGCGAAATGACGCATACAATAACGGTGATATGCATTAGGTTCGTTCCAAGCTTTATTTTGCAATTCCATAGCAAACAAAATATCAGCATGACGATCAGAGATAATACACAACTCAGTACGATCGGTGACAAAATACCGAATGCAACTCATGAACCATGTCCAAGTATTTATACTCTCTCCATCAAATAATGCAAATGAAAATGGAAATAAGCTATCATTCGCATCCGGAGAAACATCAATTAACAAACAACCCTTATACTTACCGTACAAGTGAGTTTCGTCAACATCAATAACAGGTCTGCAAGACTTGAAACCTTCAATCGAATGACCAAATGCCAAAAATACTCCTTTGATTGTTTCCTCGCCAAGACTAGACTGATATTTATCCCAGTGGACAACAGTTCCTGGATTTGCTGTTTGTATCGCTGATAGAAGAAAATGCAACATTGTATGTGCTTCTTCGAAGGTACCGAACAACCTCTCAATTGCTTTTTGTTTGGCAATCCAAGCTTTCTTATATAAAATCTGATAATTATATTGTAGTTTCACTACCTCAATAATGGCCCGCGGTGTTAAACCTATCTCAGACTTCACCACACTAACAATCAAATTGCAAACAATGTTAGAATCAACTTTACAGTGATCCTGATTCAACATGGAATTCGTACAAGTATAAGGCCCAACTATATTCTTCAGCACAAAATTTGTTCCGCCTTTTGGAACTATTGCTCGTAATCTCCAAGGGCAGCCACCATCACTTACTACTGAGAAATATTGCACCATCTCCTCAATTATACGTTTTTAGATGCCAATTTACATTTAACGGTGTACAACGTCGGTGAAGATTTCAATGTAACGAATTTACAATGTTTCTTGATAAAATACAGCTTCATAGCCTGCTGAAACGACTATTTACTTATAAAATCCTGTCCAATGTACAATTCGTCTACATTGAATAAACCAGACGACTTTTGTGGAACTTGATGGACTCTAGCACCTGTGTCATCTCCTCGGTAACATAAGCGTTAACATTGGCATAGCTATCAGTAACTCTCACTTCATTAGACTTGCTGTTATTTGTATATACATTTGCATATTCATCATCTTCGTCCTCATCATCATTTTCTACACTCTCCTCAACTTCATCGTTCGTTTCTTTCTCTTCTTCATCATCTAATAGGTCGTTGTTAATGGTAGCATTTTGAAATAATTCAAATAAAGTGTCATTTCGAACATAGTCACGAACCGGACTAGGTTGACGTGGCAACTCAACATCTGTAGAATCCGGGCTTGTTGTATTTGTGAATGTGTCTTCGTGTGGGAACAGTGAGATTGCTTGTGAAGTTTGAACAGGATTAGACCTCACCTGATATGTCAGTACTTCTCGTACGAAGCTTGAACTAAGATTATCATGTGGTTGAGCATTCATAATTTTGGTTTGCTGAATATATAAGTCCAATGCAGACCAAGTACAATTGAGATCAAGTATCCTAGTAATCATTGACTTCAAAGCATTATCAGTGGTTACAGGCACTATCATAAAATACTAACCATCTTCTTTTCCTGCTGCGTACCGAGTTAAAATTTTCACATTCCATTGATCTTTATCCCAATTAGTAACTTTATAAATTTTCCCAACTATTTTTGCCAATGTAATGGTACGAGGTGCCCAAACTATTTCAGAAACAACGACATTATAACAACAACCTATCTTTGGATCACGAATTATTTCACCACCAAAGTATAACCAAATAGGAATATCGTAATCCATATCTATGTATATTTATACGAATATGCGAGTTATTATCTACCCATAAACAAAAGCAACAAAAATGTACAAAATAATAGGTGATATTAATCATACCTTCATAAGCTTATTCGGAAGGATAAAGCCGTAAATATATGGATAGAAAAGTTGGAGTTGCTATCCACTTCAAGGTTATCAAATTTCCAAAATATGGATCTTTTGGAAGATGGGTTTAGGATTTTGAGAGTGTAAGGTGAAGGGGTTAGGAAAGATTAAGTAACGTCAAAACGAGATAAGAAATGCGAGAAATTTTGGATTAATCTAAGAAATTTTAAGATGAAATGGGTTAGGATTTCGGGGTTAGAAGAGAAAGAGAAAGATAGAGTTGAAAGAGAAAGTGAGATCTGAAATTCGAGCATGGGGCTAAAAAGCCCCCAATCGACACTCGCTTTTTTGTGGGATAAATCCCCTTGCTTTTTGAAAAAACGAGTGTAGGCAAGCAAAAACCAAAGCCTCACACTCCCTTTCTGGAAAAGTGATGGGATAAATTCCAAACTCGCTTTTTCAGAAAGCGAATATAACATTTTGAAAATTTTTTTAAAAAATTGGGCAGTTTGTACAAAAAAACTTTCAAAAAGAGAAAGTTCCGGAAAAAATTCTTAAAAGTGAGGGCAAATAGGTAAAGTATGCTTAGACAGGAACAAGGGGAACCAAAAACTGGGAGGAAGCATGTGCAGCATTGTACTTGTAATTAAATATTTGCAGAAGTAGTACTACAGGTTATTTTAAGAGAAAGCTGAACCTAACAAACCCCTCACAAAATGAATGAGGCCAGACTCATATCCCTCACATAATTATAGTAGTATTACACAGCTTTTAAAGCATTAGATCTCTACATTTATTTACTTAGAGCATCCACAGTCGTTTGCTATATTTCCCGTATTCTCATTTTATGAGAATTTTATAATAAAGAAGCGCTGCAGTCGTTTGCTATTTTCTTATAAAATAGCAAACGAACTACAGTGGCTTCTCAAATATGAGAAACGAAGTTGCGAATCTCAAATTATAAAAGACGAGACATCATGTATTGTCACAATATTTTTAATTTTTTTTAATATAATCGGACGAGACAAGTTGTCTCGTTCCGTATTAAATTATTTTTTTTATAAAAAAAAATAGGATCGGACGGGACATGATGTGCCGTCCCTTTTGGTTTTGTTTTTTTTAATTTTTTTTTCCCTTTTTTTTCAACTAATCCAACGGATGAGATCTTATGAAAAAAAAAAAAAAAAGTAAAAACCAAACGGACGGGACATGATGTCCCGTCCAGGTTTGGGGGGAATTTTTTAAGTAGGATTAGGTTGTTTAAGTAGGTTTAGTAGATTATTAAATAGGTTTAGGATAATATTTTAATATTTAATTTATTTAATTAACATATTTTAATACTTAATTGGTAATTAATTAAATCTTCAAAAAGGAACAATTAACGGACGAGACAACTTGTCTCGCCCTACTCAAATTTTAGCAAAATATCGAAAACAACGAGTGCAGACCTTTCGATCTATTCTATTTCTATACTTGCCATTTTGCCAAAAAATAGGAAACGCCATTGTGGATGCTCTTATTATTACTTAGCAACACACTTGTTTGTTTGTGATAAAAAATATTTAAAAATAGTAAGATAATCTGCATATTATTCACACATGGTTTAAAATTTGTAGAGTAAATATTGGTCATGAAAATTGTTTCAGTAATAAGACTTGTAAGACAGTGAAAGTGCTAACTAGTAAATTTTACACTGAAATTGTCCACATGCATACGAAAGCATGTCGGCAACAATCCAAATTGAACGATGGGTGTTGGTGGCCTGACATAAGAAGCATGTCGGCAACAATCCAAATTGAATGGTGGGCGTTGGTGGCCTTACATAACCAATTTTAAGTACAAATTCTACCCTGAAACTATTTACTTACATTTAATACTAGTGTTACCTGTGCAAATTACACAACCTAAAACATTTTTGAGGGACTCATACAATTATAAAGAACTTCAAAAAGTGAAAGAGAATTGAGAAAAACTTATGAATATCATCCATACCGTAATTACTGAAATCTTCATTATCATTCTCATATACGCAAATAGTTTAGAGAATCACTATCAAACCATAATGTTACCCAATTTAATATTACTAAAGCTAAAAAATGCATGCAATAAAATTTTGTCGCAAATTCAATTAATTTATGTTAACAGGTATATTACAACATCATTAACATTCGGTAAATATGTTATACATTATAAATAATGTATTATAACACATGTTATAGGGTAAATGATAGACTAAGAAAATTATATAAAAATAATTTTATGAATTATGTTTGCCTAAAAATCTAATTCTAGGCTAGAGGATGGAAATGGGTTTGGAAAGAGACGTGAGATTTTTTGAAAAAGCGGGAGGAAAAGAGAGTGTGTTTGAGAGATTGAGTTTTTATTTTGTTTTGATTTTTAATAAAATCGTGTAGTGCACGTATTAGTTAAATAGGAACTCCTACTTTTTCTCTCCATTCTCTATTTCAAAACAGAGATGGAAGAGAAGGGGTAGACTCTCTCTTCTATTTGCTTAAGATATAGATATAATACTCGTTTTTGAGTTTTATGATTAATTGTACAAATGTGATCAGGTAGGTCGTTCATAAGGAATTTATTTATTCAATCTATGAGCCAAAATAGGAGCAAATTAAGGGATCCATACCCCCAATAAATTAGGGCTATGGAGTAGTTATTATGTGAAGAAGATCTTAATAATTAAGCTGCTTAATTAATTAGGTTAAGGCACCTCCTTCCCAAATCCAATTAGGTGATCAGTTCTGCACGTGTAATCCACATGCAATTAGTTCCCACGTGGCAACATTACAGCCAATGATGGAGACAAAGATTAGGGCACCAACTGGTGAAGGCTGGATTAGGGTAACATGGGGTTTAGACTTTAGAGTCAGGGAACATAGGAGCCTAATTCTCCTCATGTCACCAAATTATCACAACTCAAATTTCATATCTCTATTCTCTAATATTATAATGGAAGAATGCCTTAGTGTCATTTGTAAATCTACCAAAACACATGCATAACTAATATGAATGAGGTCTAAGGTTCGAGTCCTCACAACGTCAGATTTTTTTATTTTAAATTTTGTTTTAATATATTAAATGTGCATCACACGTGTAAATTATTATCTATCTATCTATCCATCCATCCATCTTTCTATAATATAATATATAATAACTATTACAATGGATGAGTTTGAGTTGTACCTACTTACGTGCAACTCCAACTCTTTTTTAAAAATTATTACGTACATTGCACGTGTATATTACTATCATATCAATAATTGATTCATTAATTATTTTGTTTGTTTGTTAGATCTCAATCGTGTCCATGCATTATGGTAACAAACAACTTTAACCTAAAATATACACACAAAAAAGGATGAACTTTAGTTGCATATGCTGGGTTTGTTTGACTAGTTTTGAGTCATATGTATTTGATTATTATATAGGGTTGATATTTATGTTACTATAATAGAAGAAATATAGTATTATTTTATTTTATCATAGAAAACAAAATCCTCTCCTACCATTTCCATCAGCTAATGAATGGTTCGAGATGAAAATGAGAAGAGTAGTTACATCCCAAGAACCAGTTCAATAATGGTGGTCTCAGACAACTTCGATCTTACAGCCAAAAAACAGGGATTCAGAAAATACCAAAATAATTAGGTCAATTTAGCTAATAATTAACTGAACCTACCCATATCTATACGGTACCTATATATATTTAAGCAACATGGGAAAACATCAAGATGCATTTAGGTAGCAATAATCTAGAAATCATTAAATTGTATATATGTAACTTGTACGTCTTAATGTGCATCAATCATTGCCTTCTTTTATGGAGTTATTATTATAATTTGGAAAAAGAATAGATCGCATATGTGATATGTCACATGTTGTGCTCAGTCATAAGCTCATATGGAGAAAAACATGGGTCGGTTTTATATAAAGGGGACAATGAGCCCTATTTATAGGGACACCAAATTATCCCCTTGTATGCACTGTTAACATAAATTAAGCACAAGCAAACCATAGAATATGAAAAATGAAAGCCGTTTATCCAAAACACACTTCCGTATCTTCCACTCTTTCAGTACTCAGCAGTCCAGCGCAATTAACCACCAAATTTACGGTTTGAAAGATACATATCAGTGATTTGATGAGCACGCAAAACAGGCTGCCTGCGACGCAGATTTAATAAAATATATCGAAAGGATATGGTAACCCATGATCAGAATGGGTATACTGAATATCAGTTCGATACATAACATTTTATGAATTCAAATCAGATACCGATTTCAGTCCTAATTGAACTAATAAACAATAAGATAAGCGAGCTAATTCTTCAATTTTACATATGTGTATAAATGCATTCATGTTGGTGCAAAGTATAAACCTCAGAAAAGCAACAGACATTGACTAACTTAGATAAACTCATCATCAGTTTGCTATCAATAATCATTGTGAACCAAACCAATACAGACTGGTACAAATTAGGAATGTTCACGTTAGTTAAATTCCACGCACATTAATCAAATAATCACCTTGTGTTCAAGGAATGACACAAAAAGAAACCGCGAAAAATAAAATGAATAAAAGAGAGAAAAAGTTGTTAAATAACATTAATACACGATTCCCTAACCTCAGATACCTGATATTTTGGGTTCAGCCAGTACTCTGAAATAGTTGATGGATCTGTTATGACCATTTGCTTGTAGAGTGCTGCATGTATCAGTTTAACAAGCCTATCATTGAGCAGGATAAAAATACTATTTTAAACTGATATTATGAAATGATAATGTGAGGAATGATATGTATTTAAGTATGGTCCAGATAGATAAAGTCAGATAGATAAAGTCAGTGATTATTGAATTTCTGATTAATAAACCAAAGTCAAGTCTTGAGAGGCTAAAGTGTTACCGAATCGAACAATGACCATAATCAAACAAGCTGCAATTTGTTCGTGAAATTTATGATTTATTAGATAAATGAAGTTGGCCTCACTGTAGATAAGACCCTAGGTAGGACAAGTATGATATCACAGAATTGCTTGATCAAGGAAAAGATCATACAAGATTCCATTTCCTAAATGTGTATGAAGTGGTCGTAGAATTAAGGATAATACAACAAAGTGTTCAGTGTGAAACAGAAATTAATAATCTTGAGACATTGAGGTTTTCATTTGTACATTCTTTATGATGTCCAAGTCATGATGTACTGAGTAAATGATGAGGACATCAAATCTATTTTATTTTTATTTTGAGATTCAGCCATATGTGGTTTATTTGATAGATTTATTTAAGAAATTTGTTTTAGATTTGTTTTGAGTCTATATATAGGCCTTGAGAATATGAGAATATAAGTTATTTTTGATTTAAAAAAATATTGTGATCGAGTTTTTGCTCTTCATTCTTTTTTTGTGTGTGAGACAATTGAGATACAATTTTAGGATTTGTGATAAACTCTAAAACTACCCCCAAATTCCCAAATTAAAAATTCCAGACCCTAATCCTCAAATCACTTATAACCCTAAACCCCCATCTTTTTCCTCTTCATCTTCTCCCTCTCTCCCGACCACCTACCACCTACCACCGACACCCCGTCGTCCCTCTTCCACCACCCTCGTCGCCCTCATCGACCCTGCCGCCAAACCCAACACCCCGACTCTTCCTCTTCCCTTCCCTCTTCGCCTTTTCCCTCGTCGACCCGAAAGCCCCCACCGTCAACGCCACCACAACCACCAGTCGACCACCCCATCGCCCTCATCCCGATCCCTCGTGACTCCACCTTCCTCCACTCCCGTCCACCGAAGCCCGCCTAACACCTTTGCCGTTGTCCTCGCCGTCCACCTCCTGAAGTCAACTGCCGCTCCTCGCCGCCGCTAACATCGTCGTCCGCAACCATCTTTGGACAACTCCGACCGCCGCCGTCAACCTCCTCTTTCTGCACACACAACAAGGGAATCAAGTCGGATCTGATTCTTTTCGATTGGATAGCTTTGGTGTTTGGTGTTGGGTAGAATCCAGATTCATATCCAACAACATCGCAACACTGTTTACGAACCCGGTAACTTCTTTCCATTCTTATTTATTTGTGATATCATTTATCGTCTCTAGACTATTATTTGATTTATTTGTCGTCCACAAATATTGAGTGTTTGCTTCTACTTGCTAATTTGGGTACGAATCGTTATTGAATATCTCACATGCTAAGAACGATTAAGTATTACTGTTTATTGATAGGATTGAACTTTTAATTGGGCTTGTTAAACTATTTCATATCTTGAAAATCCATCAAACCAATTAATAGTTATAATTCCAAACTTAATCTGCATAACGTGTTGGTAAATTTAATCCTTTAAAATTCTTAGAAATTCTCTATTTAGGGTTTAGTTTACATCAGTAAATCATCTACTAGGATCGGTGCAATTTATGTGATGTCTCTTTAGATGTAATTTGTAAACTCTAGTTCAGAAATGTGTTCGAATTTGTTGCTAATAGAGTTTGGGAATTAATTTGTTGGTTGTTGCTATGCATTTCTTGAATTTAAGTACATGGGGAGGAATACTCATCTATATGTATTCATATGTGAGATAGATGTAGACAATAAACAAAATGAAGAACTTTTAATGTTATAATGATTGGCTTCTTTGCTGGAATATGTTAGTGGAAAGAAAAGTAGCAGGCGTCTTCAAAAAAGTTTTGATATATCCAAATCAATAATTTGCCTTGGTACATAAACATATAACTTTTCTTACAGAGAGCTCAGGAACTTAGTTTTGATATAATTTTCCAAATAAAGAGTGCTCAAGAGCCTAGCTAAGTATTCAAGTGAAGCTGGTGAAATTATAGTGGTTTTACAAGGAATGGTGAGAAGCAAGCCCCAAATAGGATGAAGGAAATTGTTAAAAGTGAAAAATCATGAAGGGATGGCATGCAAAGTTGAGTAGCAAGGAAAATGGTTAACAAAAGCGGGCTCTTTGTGTTACACCCCGCAAAATTGAGTTATGACAATTTTGCCCCTACACGTGTATTTTGTACCATTGCGTATAATGCCTTATGTAATACCCTGAATATTTTTAGATATTAGTTTATGGAATATAAATATTTGGCAATGACCCATATGCATATTCAATATACTATTTTGTGAACTTGAGAACATAAGAGCAATTGAGTTGGTGATTACTGATTAGGGACTTCTAGGAAATTGATATCATGAAAAAAAAATGGATAATGAAATTATCCTCTTTTTTTTATATCATGCATGGACCTTGCTAGTTAGTGACATAGGGGAGGTGGTTAAATAATGAAGGAAAAGGTTTAGGGGAGTGGTTAAATGATGTAGGAATATGTGATTAAATGAAGAATGAAAGAAGACAATAAGAGCTTGTGATGTTTGTATATAAAAACCAAGAATGCCTACCCTCATTCTCCACCATTCCTCTTTTCTCTTCCACCTAAACTGAAGATCTTTGGAGTTGAAGTTTCATAAGGTTAAGTTTATCGAGTTTGGTGTTAGAACACTTCGTGGAGCTTAGAAGCAATCGAATTCAGAAGCTATAGGTGGGTAACTTTACTACTCTGATTTTAGTTATATTGTACGATGTACGCATGTTAGGAAAGCTATATATGTTGTATTGGATGAGTATTCATGCTTGGATCGATTGAATCATGTAATTGTGTGAAATTAGGGTAAGGTTAACTTGAAAACATTATTACAATTTTTGTCCTGAATTTTAGACTTACTTCCGAAAATTATCTCTACTATTTTAATGGGAGAGTTAGGGTTGTAACAAACAAACCCAAACTTTGTAACTATATAAACACGTATAATACAAGTTCAAATTATATCCAACAAATATAAATGTGCACCGCACGTGTAGCCCAATTCAAAACATTCAAATATAAACTATTTTTTTCTTATTCGATATATATTTATTTAATTTGATGACTTTACTTTTTAGACGTGCATCGCACGTACATTATACTAGTCTCTTTAACTAGATGGAATTTGAAGCTGAAATTTTTGTGTATCCTATAACATCTCTACAAAATTTCATGATGTTTGAATATCATTTGGCATTTTAAATAAACCCGAACTCATTCCCAGATAAGAACTGAAATATGACATTCTATAATTCTGTCATGAATATCATATTTACTTCCAAAAATTATTTCTCCCCAAATATATGTAATTTGAAGCACAACTTTTATATGTGAATCTAGTATATGTTTATAATAGATTCACAAATTTTCATGAAGTTTGGATATCGTTTAGTATTTTAAACAAATTCGAACTGATGACTGGTTGACAGTTTTGCATTTGTTCTAAAAATTTGTACATCTTCTGGTTTCTGACAATTTATCTCTTATATGCAGTATTTTGAGGAAACTCAAAACTAAGAATTTGAAGTAGATTCGTTAATCTTTCTTTCGAGTCTAAGAAATTAAATTTCCATAAAGTGTAGGATTTTCGGTGATTTTTATAAGTAGCAAGAGCTGCAGTTTTCTGCAATCTGAACCTACGGTTCTGCATATGGATTTATACAAAACAATTGTGATTAAATTTAGATGTTCTTCATTACAATATTATAGTAGACTCATTTAGGTTTCATATGAAACTAAGAAATCCATTTTTCTGATAAGTATTGGAATTTATATGATTTTTGTAAGAGTACTGTTGCTGCTAATTTTAGTATGGGAGCAAAAAGATGATTTGTGAATTCTTTTGGAACCAATAAAAACTAACATTTTTACTACTTGCCGATGTTGACCGTTCCCAACGTTGTTGCTGACCTGCAAAAAGTTCGAAACACCGGGATTGATCCCGCAACGAACCCTCCGACGCTCAAGTCAGTAATTTGAAGGATTATGAAATTGCAGAAAGATATTGATTACCTAATTCTGATGGGGTAAGAGGTATTTATAGTCGCTTTTGGGACCGATTTCGAGATAATCATTTATCTCTACTTCCCGGTATTTTTGGATAAGAAATAGAGTTTAAATTCTTTCATGATAACAGATTTGGTTTAAACTGTCTCTTAAGGATAATCATGAATTTAAATAACTCTTTAACTGATTTGTGTTTATTTATAATGGGTTGTCACCCTAACCCAGTAAGGCATACCTGCTTTTGGGTTTTGGGGCTTGGAAAAAACTCAATTCCCATTTACGGACCCGTTTGTAGTGAAAATTACCGTTTTATCCCTAAAAACTTTGAGATTTGTACCCGATTTGAACAGTCCTGATTTGGTTCTATTTCTAGCCATATCAACTACTATGTTGATGTCCAAAAACAAGAGTTTAATATTCAAACGGTGGATTCTATATATGGGACTGAGGATACATCCGGTAAATCCATGTGTGGGCAAGGGGTAGGCTGGTAACGTTCATAGTTATGGAAGATCGATTCGCTGGGATTCGCGACTGAGGATATACCCGATAAATCCATGTGTGTGCTAGGGGTAGGCCGAAAATGTCCAATATCCTGGGAGTTCGACTTACCCGTGATTGTGAGTTGGAGTACTAGCCAACTTTTGAGAATAAGTTGAGTTAGTGTAAAAAAACCAAATCGTATATTAGGGTGAGCTCAATAGGTTGTGAGACCACGAGCTGTGCAAAATTTTGCGGGATGCATATATAATGGATAATATGGGAATTAGTGTAGTTTAGTATATAACTTGACCTAGATATTCTTGGGTGATTAGTACCATTACACCCATTACTCTCATTAGAAAATAATTAGGTTGTTGTTGGATAACTTAAAAGTTTCATAAATTAAAGTGTGAATTCTAGAGTTTGAATAAGACTTAGTTACCGGCAAGTGATCGCTAGTATTATTGGCATATGTCCGGTAGAGGGACGCTACCTCTAGGGCATATGAGTGATGTTGAAAGGACATGCACTACATAGAAGACGTGACAAAACAAGAGTAAACGTGAGTTGCGAGCTTCAGAATGATCTGCAG
Source organism: Hemerocallis citrina (assembly GCA_017893485.1). NCBI lineage: Eukaryota > Viridiplantae > Streptophyta > Magnoliopsida > Asparagales > Asphodelaceae > Hemerocallis > Hemerocallis citrina. The sequence continues at coordinate 39,315 of JACEHZ010000548.1, read as the reverse complement.
AGTGAGATAAGTCTCCAGTATTCTGGGATGAGAGCTGAAATAGGCTCCAGAATGATCTGCATCCGGAACGAGAGTTGAAACTCACAGGATATTCGTGAGATAAGAACTCCAGAATGATCTGCGGAATAAGAATAATCTCCAGTATTCTGGGACGAGAGCTGAAATAGGTTCTAGAATGATCTACAGAATGAGATAGACCTCCAGTATTCCGGAATGAAAGTTAAACCTCACAGGATGTCCATGTCTTGAATATTTCGTCACATGGATAGAATTGCATAGCGAGGGCTTATAATGAAGAGAAACATTAGTAGCTTACAATCAGAAACTATGTTGTATGACAACATATCGTTCCACACAAGCATGCATTAGAAGAACATATTTGAATTGTGCATGTTAGCATAGTAAGTATATGTTTGACACTCTAATAAATTAGTTCCACATTCACTCATATGACATTATATAATTGACAATTTTTCAGTTACGTTTAACATATATATTGATTCAAGTTTTTTTTTTCTATTATGCTGTGTTTTAAGAGTTAGTTGAAGTTGTTGAAATTTGTACAATTGGCCTCACAAACCGACGATCCCACAAATTGTGGTTTTGCAGGTTAGGGTGCCTGAGGTGTTAGCATAGAAGTGTGACATCATGAGCCCGTCATCTTATCAATCCAAGTGGTTTGGACTTGTAGTAAGATTTTTGCATTTCTTGTATTATATTATGTTTATGTACTCAATTGAAGTAAAAGATTCTGGGTGTGTCACGAATTTTTCACTGTATGAAATTATAAGATTTTTGCATTTCTAATACTAAATTTATCTTAGAAATTTGATGCTCCTCTGGCAAAAGAACAAAAGCTTTATAAAGCCTTTTGTAAAGTCCCATAGATTCCGTCTGATATGAGGAACAACCATCGTTATAAGTTGTCCAAGTTGCCAAGAAATAGTTCCTTTGCACAAGTAAGAAACCGATGTATTTCCACGGGTCGCCCACAAGGAGAAGGCCACAATAAGGAGGTCACCAGAGGCATGGTGTGGCGAGAAGGATCAAAATAAGATCAAGCAGCACATGATATAGGGTTGGACCATGTATGGATTAGTGTAAATTTTATAAAACCTGGCACTATCACTTACGTATCAAAGTATTCATGTAAGAGATGCAAACAAGAGCATTCCATGTTAACAGAAGAAAAAATTAGTTGAGACTTTATATACATTATTTTCTAACAATATCTATGACATTGAACCTTTTAGCACTCTAATAATCTGTGATTTTGCATAATGCCCCCAAATATGATTGTTCAATCAAACACGCTCGAGAGTAAGGAGTACAGGTTTAGTCACTCTGCTGTGAAGGCCTATTTGTGGTATTCCAAATATCATATGAAAATATTCTATCATTAAAAGTGAGCAGAGTGAAAGGATAAGAGAAGAAGGAACCTGTAACAGTAAGTGTTGGATAATATCCTAAAATATCCCAGATTCCAGTTCATGCTCATCCATCATTAGAACAACGGCACATACGACAAGCCTGCATGAAACGAGTTGAATGGATGAGACTTGACTCATGTCTTTATATTTCTTCCCAAAAGTTCTCTACTTGAAATGGAGCTTCTAATAATAATGGCACTCATATGATCTCTTCTCCAAAACTTAAATTTATGCAAGGCACATAAATGCCTTTATTTTAAAAAAAACAAAATGCACAGCAAGTAAGCTCTCCGGTGTTCAAATTTTAGGAGTAGAGTTGAAACAAAATACTCATTATGCCAACAAAGAGGCTTCGGCATGAATACTTGTTACTATACCTCCCTTAGCCTGGCTAGGGGTGTTGTAGAAAGAGAATGAGAAATATGTTTATTATGATGTGAAGTTATTATAACCCCGAATCACTAAATAACATGCCAACGAGATGAGTTCATCAGATGATATATCAATTAAATGTATGCTTTCTTTTAATTATTCTCTAGAAATGATCTTTAGAGTTTCCCCTAAAAAATATTATTTAAGTGGAACCAAGTGGCTTCAGAGTTTGATGAACAAAGTATAGGATTAACCAAACTATACTATTAAAATCTTTATCCAGATGCAGTTAAATTTTGACACAATTTGCATGAAAAAGGATAACCTCCTATTTTCATTATTTGAGACTGTCTTATTTATGGTCAAATTGGATTTGAAGATATGCCATAACCTTCCTATCATGTGATTTGGACGAAAAAGGGAAATCCTTAGCATAATAAATGGTCAAATTGGATTTGAAGATTTGCAGTAACAATATGACATTAGTCTTACTTAAAAAGCTTCTATACCAACTTATAAGTAGACGAATATAACAAAGAGAAAAAATATAATCTTTTTGGGCCTATTGTTGTTTGAATTTGTTAGCTACAGGTTTTCATGAGGAAAATATTCAACAGAAAAACATAGGTAGAAGCAGGGAATATCTGTAGGAAATTGACTCCATATATATTAGATTGGAGAGAAGGAGAACGATGTTTGGATTTACAAACAGTAGATAAGTGAGATCAAACCTCTAGTTTTTTTATCACTTGAATGACTTGATAAATTCATAATTGTCTGATATTTAACTTATTTCCACTATAGAAATTCATTTAACCTTCTTATACTACTTATCTCCTCTTACTATATACAGTTAAAATCTTCATTACTAGAAAATGCAATAATATTTTCTGCACAAACACTCGAGCATGGACTCCTAGATGTAAACTCATCTTCAATCATGACTCTTTTGACTCCTAAAGACAACTACATTAATGTCATTTTTTGCAACTATTAACACACAACGAAACATGTATTTTCCACTAAGAAGCAATCATTAGTAGGTTCAAAACAGATACTGACTTGTAAATTACTATCATGAATGCACAGAAGTAGACAGCAAGCTTTATCATTCTGTATTTTTTCTCTCCATTCAGCACTCTAAAGATCTCGGTGACATCTAGGCGGTGCCTTTTATCCATAAATCTGCAAGAAAAAGACAATTTTAAACTCAACAGGACATTTCCAGCCAAGCTTATGTAATGCCAAAAGTTCATATGAGAAAAAAAATGGTTCTGTAAGAAGTAAATAAGCGGAAGATACCTGAAACTAAAGGCTATTGAAAATATGGAGAACCTAGTTCAGTCTAATCTTGGAATTGTTATTTAAATAGTTGACCACAACTTTCTTTAAGTATACTATCTTTAGAATTTAAAATATTTATATCAGCAGAAGTATACTAAGTTTGGCTGACAAAGCAGTTATTCATTTGTGGTTAAATCTTCGGATTTTAATCAAGTCTACTTCAGGTAGGTTTTCCCAAATGCTGATCTAGATCCCTCTGACTAAGGTGGACATTTGATCATGTTGGAGTGTGTAGCAACATTCATGTTTTGGTACATGAACCTCTCGTCTCTGCCGTCTCTGCCTGGATCAATTATGAAGCTGATTTATAGAAAGTAAAACTTTAGGAAGCATCTACTCACACATGCTTTAAAAACAGTCTAGCAATAATCCCAAATGCACACTATCAAGCAAAGTAATTCAGTAAGGTGGAAAATAAGTTTAACAAGAGAAGATACAAACGAAATGACCAACACATAATCCTTGAGGAAAAATTGGATTTTCACGAAATTCCAAAATTTTCATGATTGAATAGTACCTTATACTTGTTTTTGAGTAATTAGTTGCACGGCAGACACTAATATCACTTTACTTAGAAGCTTAAATTGATGCACTGGGCAATTATCTCTACTTAACACTTTGCTAGGAGAGCAGGAAGGCCAACGTCTTCTAGTTCCAAGATTATGCTCTGTGATTATCATGGAGAATTAATGTTCAAAACTTTTGGGTGATGCTTATGTTCATGTATGAAGGCTTTAGCATCATCGCCATATCCAAGCCTTATCACATCAATATTGGGACAAACTTGCAAACTTTAGGAGTCAAGAAGGATCTGTAAAAGAATTACCCAAGTTTTACTCTACCAGACAAAGACAAAGCCAATCTGTTATGCCAAATGATGAAGCAACAGTAGCAGGAGAGGATAGTCATAGAACCATGCAATTGAGTTGATGCTTGATGGTAGATACTACTTTTAGATGAGGAAACTGGTAATGGTGAGAACAAATCTCTTCATAATTTACACATAAAATGAATAAAGGAGGAACAGATGCTGGGTAAGAAACCTAGGGTTCTTTCTCTACAATATATCTAAAAATTGGGGCAATTTTCAAAACTCGGAAAGAAGAGGAGACAGTTTATATCAATGGTGAAGCAACAGTGAAGGTTACAGCTGAGTGTTTAGGGAGCAGGAGCCCTATGAGACAATTCATACTAATATATCATGTGGCAAATACTTCTATCAATCATGTAGATAAATACTGTTTCACACTTAGATGTAATAATGGAAGTTAATTAAGATCGTGTCAATAAATCAGAATGCCAGTTTATTTGAGTGCACAGCACGCATGCATGCTTTGTAGAAAAAAACACACGACCAGTGTGCTATGTACCTAAACAGATATTGCCATTAATTGAAGAAGGGCACTTGAGAATATGTATGCAATTTCCATTTTCTTTTTTTCCCTCTTGCAAACCACCAGTTTCATGTGTTAAACAACAAAGCATGCATTCAAATGTACACCTGGAAATTTCGGCAGAAAGGCTATCTAATCTACATTCAGCAACTACAAATAAGAGAAGCTATAGTTTATCTTAAATAAACTACTTCATACCTATAATTCAGTTTGGAAGAGACTAAAACCCACAACTACGCATGTATATCCAGTCTTATTAGCGCTAACCAATCGTGCATGACTATATAGTACGTTAAATTTACTTTTAAGCATTAGAATATGATTCAACATGTAGCGAAATATACATACAATGAACTAGAGTAAGCAACAGGTAAAACTGGAAACATCCAAGATATGATACGCAACGAAAAAAAAGGTCCAAGGAAGGAGGCAAGACATACAATTTTACGTGGTAGTAGGTAACAGGTGCCATTACTAGAAATGGAAACCAATGCCATGTCAAGAGAAAAAGCGCACACAATGCTCCTTGAACCACAAACTCTGGGACGACAACCGCATTGACACGGGATGATGAATCATATGGGTTGATATAATCGTACTCCAAATCAGATAAGCAAATAAGCTGCTCAATAATAAAAACATCATTTATTAGTAGTTACTATTAGCTCCCTCATTTGCAATAACTCCTCAAATGTTTTGAATTGTTGTACCCAAATTACGAAAAATACGACAATACAGCTTTTTGCAAATACCCAATAATTAATTTTCAGAAAGGGGCACGAATATTTTAAAATTCTACTATCAGGTTTGTACCCAAACTTGACTTAAACACTAAATTCATACAAAACTAGTAATTGTTAATTTTCTTTTTTAGGGTTTTGATGAATTGAATGGAAATTAGGGTTTAGAGGGTTAATGGATAGAATAGAATACCTGATAAGCAGAGAGAGCGATGAGAGCGATGACGGAGGCGAAAGCATACAGCCATAGTAGAAGCTCCCATGCCATTAGATTTCGACTCCAATTATTCGGCTGTTGCGACCGAATTTTAAAGCACAAACGGCATGGAATGGATTATGAATTATCCGGCGAACAAACAAAAGGGGAAAGTCTTCAAGAAGTTGGACAAATGAGAAAGGGAGGAAGGGAGATAAGTAAAATAATAGACAACTGCCTCACTGTTATTTATTTATCTATTAATTTATAAGTGATATTATATATGATAACTCGTTTAGTAAATGAGCAAGTGATTATGTGACATGCATATGATGCATTGGACAACTAATTCTTTTAAGGATTTTCCAATCTCATGCATGTTATATCATCAATTGCTTATTTACTAAATGAGCAAGTAGCTCATACCCCTTTTTCCCATTAAAATATTGTGTTATTCTTTTATAAAGATAAGATTAAAAAAAATCTTCCTTTTTAGATTATTTGTTTGGTTTTAATAGACTTTTAGTTTTGGGAAAGTGAGAGTTAGTGGGAGTTCTGACTACGCTTCGCTCATAAAAAGTGCTTTCTGGTCTAAAAATTCTTTTACACTAATACATATTTGATAATTAAAAGTATATATTGAATCAAAAGGACTTTGCTTGAAGAAAAAAAATTGTAAGTTAAACATGATTTTTTATAGCATTATTTTTTGTATCAATACTTTTCAACAAAAAACAATTTTAGTTTACAACAAAACCAAACAAAGCATAACTCTGATAGCTTATTATGCATTTTTTTATTATATCTTTTTTGGTATATCTCTCACAGATTATATTTATTTTTACACGCTCATTTGACATAAATAGTGTCATTAAACCTTAGTGGTCATACAATAATGTATAAGTCCGGTGTTACTCAACTACATACTTCCTACGGAAGGGTATACTTGGAGAGGACTTAGTCCTACCTGTTGTATGATTACTTGTTACCCGATGCATGATTACCTGTTGCATGATACCTGTACATGTGCCTGTTTACCTGATACCTGAGTACACGGCCCTATGGACTCCACTACAAAATCTAAGTGTAACTTGTTTGAATATAGCAATCATGTAGTAAAACCTGGGATGCATTAAGTGCTACCTAGTTAGTAATAATACAAGACCTGACATGACATAACACCTGTTACATGATACTTATTACATGCTGTTTACCTGATACCTGAGTACATGGCCCTATGGACTCCACTACAAAATCTAAGCGTAACTTGTTCGAATGTAGCAATCATGTAGTAAAACCTGGGATGCATTAAGTGCTACCTAGTTAGTAATAATACAACACCTGACATGACATAACACATGTTACATGATACTTGTTACATGCTTACCTGATACATGATTACCTGTACATGCTACTTGATACCTGTCACATGTTCACCTGCTTGCATGATACCTGTCACCTGTTACATGTTATATACACCTATTGTTACTTGATTCTATTCATAATTTATGTTAGTTGTTCTAATTTATTATCATGCCTATTCCATGCTATTTGTTTATCTTTTCCATGTACTTGTATCCTGCACTACAAGCGTCCCGTAACTTGTATTGACGGGAGTTTGTTTTTCTTTTTCCTCTTCCTGCAAATTATTAAATTGCAGATCAGAGTGATCAGTTGCCAGATGGAGTTGGCAATATGAGATATTAGTTGCTGGAGTTCTTGCTTTAATTATTATTTTCCTGTTACTTGATTTGAATAAATGTACTTGATTACTTGGATTTATTTGTATTTGGGCAATGTGACCCAGGATTATTGACCTATTCAGATCTGATTTATTTGAGATTAATATATTTTATTTCAAGTAATTCTGTTGGTATTGATTCATATATACATGCTTGGTTGACTTTTCTTGCTTCCGACTCTGATTATTTATGTGAGATGTTGTAAAGATTCTGAACAGCTTATGGATGATGAAAATCATTCGCTGAACTTAGTCATGTATCCGTATTCCGTATTCTTTTTTGGGAAGCGAGGAGTGACAACTGGTATTGTCACAAGAATGGTCATATGATGCGCAGTTGCAAGGCTTATATGAAGAAGAAGCAGGAGAAACCGAAGAAAGATATCCTAAAGGAAGCTCAAGTGGGGTTCGTTGAAGAGTTATGCTTATCAGCTCGGGAGGAGTTGGGCATTCAAGATTGGTGTATTGGTTCGGGAGCTTCCTTTCATTGCATTCCGAGGAGAGAGGTGTTTGATAACTACGATGAGGGTTCTTTTGGAGATGTGATCGTGGAAAACGATCACCGGTGTCCTATACGTAGGGTTGGTATTGTTCGCGTGAAACCAATGATGATCAATGTATTATCTTGCGGGACGCAAGGCATGTTCCAGATTTAAATAAAAATCTTATATCGATTAAAAGACTAGACAAAGAGGGATTGTCTACTACAGTTGATAAAGGGGAGTGGCGTATAACTGTAAGTTCAAGAGTGATTACAAAAGGGAAGCGTGAGGGAACATTGTATTTTCTTAGAGACGTGAAGGACGTTTCTCCTGTAGTTAACTCTAAGCAGGAATCGAGTAGTGGGTTGTGTGAGATACAACCAAGTTCTTTCAGTTATGGAGGGGAGGTTGCTAATTTAGTGGGAGCTGCTGGCCATGGAAGTGATCCAAGAGGGCAAGACGCTGCAGTGAGGGTACTTTGCGATATGACAGTCGAAGCTTCAAGTCGCTCTTGTGAGGTAGAGAGCACTGGTATCGATATGCGGGGTGATGTCGCTGAGGGTAACTGAAATGGGACTGTAGGGGTTGAACAGTCTGCGAATTTTGTGGATGTGTCGTCCATTGAGACTTATAGTGCAGAGAGTGCATTTAGAGGCTTTGAACCATATCCGGTGTTGATGAAAATTATGCGAGTTGGAAAGTTTTGTAACACGGAATCCGACACAGGAGGTTGTTTCTCCGGTATCCGTGCTCTATGCAATTAGTAGAGCACATCCTTCATTAGGCGATGAGGGGTTGTTGGTGTACTCCACGTGGTGGAGTGGCGAATGTGCTCTTCATGAGAGTGGGGAGTACTTGAGTCTTCTATGAAAATGGAAGATTGACAGAAATAATGCGAGGTAAAGATTACAACAAGTATTTGGTCCAAGTGGGAGATTGTTAGGATTGTGGACTCAAATACACTTAGGCACGAAGTATTTGAAGTTGGAGAAGAAGATGAGAAGACGAAGACAGCAAGAGAATGCAATAGCAGTTAGAAGAAGTGCTGCTGGAGAGTTGTGTTAGACTGTCCTGGGGTGCGGTCGACCGACCACCCGATCGCCCACCCGACCACAACTAGGCTGTTAGGTATCTTCGAGTATATAGGGTTCAACAGGGAGAAGGACAGTCGACCGTGGTCGACCGTGCAGTTGACCGACCAGGGCTCCAGGAGTGGACTTTACACGTTGCGGTCGACTGAGCGGTCGACCGTCAGTGACGCTGTGTGTTATTTGGGCTGACGAGATTTAGATCCGATAAGCTGAATTTGTGTTTATCTTTTGAGGTTTACATGAGAGCTATATATATGACTGTAGACTTTAGGGTTTGTATCACTGATGACATCAAGAGGTGAGCCATTTCAACTTCAGAAGTGGATTGTGCCGAGTGTTTCAAATGTGAGGGATATTGAATCGAGAGTTGTAATATTTGTAATCTTTGTATTTCTTGGGGAATAAGAAGTATTAGTTATCTCTGCATATTGATTGTGTTCTTGTGAGATCTTGCAGATATTGTGTTGGTTTGTTCTTGGTTCATCTAGGTATTGGTAGTTTTTATTGGTTGTGGTATATTTCCGCTATTAGCACTACAAGTTGTGGTTGATTCTTCAACCGTTTGAACAGCGGAGATGGAACACTTCGCGGAGGTTGAGAGCTCGAAAGCACTGCATCCATCATCACTTGGAATTTGAGAAGATAGAAGAAGTCAATTTCTGGCCTAAATTCTAAAGCAGGAATAATAGTGGGCCATAAATGGGCCAGCTGTCCCCTCTCAGGCCAGGCCCAAAACTTCCTTAAATATATCCAGAAAACCCCAACATTGACACTGTACTCAAAATCAGTTTTAGTCCCTTCTATTTATTTGTGTTTCCAAATCCAAATTACCCCGAGTTAGTCATGTTTAGTATCTTCATCTTCTTATTCTTCTTCTGGACAATGAAGCGAAATGCATTAACTGAATGAAGGGCATGGCTTCACATCTCACATGGTTTGGTTTCCCATCGGTCCTGCAACATAAGCAATGAGCTTAGCTTTAGCTTATGGAGCTGTTCTGTTTGTTTTCTACTCGATCGATCACATTATCATATTTGATAGTATCATTCACTCCTCAAGGATGGGAACCATGTGATATCTGACAAAACCCTCCAGGTTGAAAAACTCAGATTACAAGATGCCGTGATCAGTAGTAATTTAGATTACTCATCTAGTTCTGGACCAGGTGGAGATTTGTGGGTGATATCAATCATACTTGAACTCTCTCACTTGATTTATGATCCTACATATTTATATCTGAAAATGATCAAACAAATTAATTTGAGGTACTGATGCATGCATCTTAGCACTGCTACCTCTTGTGCAGTTCGCTTTTGTCCAGAATCATGGCTAGCAATTAGCATCACATGTGAATCTATATTTGGTTGTTGAGACTGAGATTAGTCCGAGAAAAGGATGGCGGTATCACCCACAGAGGTTACAGTTAGAGAGAGAGAGAGAGAATGCATTGGCCTAAATGGGGTTTACTTTACCCCTTGTTCAGTGTCGTTGTGGTACGAAATTCATGAAGTTGCAGATGTAGGAACACTAAATCTCAGCATAGTTGTCCTCTTAAGTGTGTACGTGGCTTGTATGAATGGTAAGAGATATATTTCGCAAGCATTGCTTGTGCTTTCCTTCTCATTTGTCATACTCGATGATATAGCAAAAAATACATGCAATGCACGTAAGCATTAGTCAACTACATAGTAGAAGAATGGATAAGAACAAATTAATCAGTGTGCTTACTTTAGATCTTTCTTCCTTTCCCCCCCGGGAATATAACAAGCTAGAGAATATTATTATATTAATATATGTGTTGCCATCCTTGCCCACATAAACCTATCTAATCACCAAACAAATGAAGCATAAGCAGATTGATTGTCAGAGATTATGAGACACGATAACAAAAAATTAGGTTAGCTAGGATTAATATCCCTATCCCTACTGTTTGAGATATTATACCATGCTCATCATAATTAGAATATTACAGAGCACTACCTCTAGACCAGTATATATGGAATGAAATTGGGTTTAGGGTACTGGGCTTCATGCCAGTCAACCCGGTCTAACAATTATCATACAACATGTGCAAAGCACGTGTTGCCTCCATAGAATCTTATACACAATAATATTCTATTATATCGAGAATATACCTATATATTCAACATGGATCACTTCATCTTCACAGTTCATACATACCAGTGACACCACCACTACTTCAATAATGGTCCTATGATCCTCAATGATCTGGTCCCTCCTTGTAGGGAATGGAATCTCAATAACATGCTTACATAGTATATATATAGAGAGAAATATAAAAATATATAATGTAGTTAACAAAATATGTATAGATGAGGCCCATGAGGGGGACCTCCACTAACTAAAATCTTCAATAATGATAAACTATATGCTTAGTTCTTACTAACTTTTTAGTAGGAATCAATGGCATATATCCTACCTATAAGAACAAGTAAAAAGTAGTGTGCTTAATTGAGTAGTTATAATTAACTAGCAGCATATGTCTGTGTATCAGATTCTGTATATATGTCTCTCCCAAATTCTGAGACTGTCCCCAGGAACCGCAACGCAACGAATTCCACGCCCAACTTGCCTCAAGATTCGTGTATAGCGAGTCTTCACTCTAGGGTGACAGATCCTACAGTTTAAAGGTCTTAATGCTCTTGGTTTGATGAAGTTTGAAGCAGGGATATGATTATGTTGATTCTATTCTATTGGATAACTTCTTGATTACGATATAATTATATAGGAATAATTAAGCTATGTCAAAATCACAAGTCTCAATTTAGTCGATGTGGGGGACAATGCTATTAAGGGTACGTAAGCGCTTTCGGTTACAGGCTTAATTATATCTATGTGAGTAAGTTAATTATAATTGCTATACATATATATATGATTTGAAAACACAGTATCAGAATCGAATAAACTCAGTATCAGAATCGAATATAAGCTTGTCATTGATCGATATTAGCAGACATTCGTGAAGCATATTAGTATGCAAAATTCTAATCGATAAGATTAGTGTGTCTCAATATCAGCCAAGATTTGAAACTATGATACTTACTTTTCAAGCATATATAAAGCGCGCGCACATTATTCCTCTATAATTAAGCCGTAAAAAAGAATTCTTTTTCTCTTTATGTTCCCCAATGATCTTCCAATTCGAATGTTATATTCAAATTGTATGAAAATAATTTCGATTTCAAATTTTTAAAAAAGTCAAATTGTTTCATCAGATGAGATGCTAATTGTGTAGCCTAAAATGGACTAAAATAAATATTAATATGTTGTTGTTGGTAAAAGCTTCAATTATTGGACAAGTACTATAAAATGGGTAACACATTTCTTCTCATAAGATAGTAAACTAAATGAACTATAATAAGCATGTTGTAAATATTAGGAAAACTGAGGATCTTATCGAGTCTTCGACACAATCAACACAAACCCTAAGCAAATCTAGATCGCAACAATAACACAAGCACACAAGAATTATCCCGGTTGGGACTTTCGCCTTAATCCGACGGAGGACGCACCGAGATATTATTTCAACTAGAGAAAATACAAGAATATTACAATTTTCACCATGACCCTCTCTCAAGCCTAACTGGAACTTGGTTGCGGCTTACAATGGAGAAACTCTCTCACCCTCTCGTATGAAGTACTTTCTTCTTCTATTCGGCACTCAATAGAATCATATCGTTTTAGGGGCCGTTTACATTGTATTTATAGATTTAGAGAAATTCTAGTTTGATACACTTCATACATTAACCATCCAATTACTACTGAAGAGATAACTCTGCATTGGGAGCCGTACAATCTGACTTGAAGACGAAGTTGTGCTTCTCACGAATCTCCAAGACCCGAACCATATAACCCATCAGCGCCGCGGTCGGTCGACCAACATTCCCCTCTCGGCAATCCTGTACAGCCAGAGTGGTCGACCGATCCCAAGTGCGGTCGACCGCAACTCCACCTGTTTGCTTATGCTGACTGCTCTTCTTCTTCTTCGATGCCTCGGTTCGATCTATCTCAATGCTTCATCGTCATCTTTATCGGACATGTGTATGCAAGACATACAAACCCAACATACAGTAAAAGGCTTTAATTAATGTTAGATCACGTACAATTAAAGTTTACAAAAGAATAAGCTCTGTAACCTAGTCTCCATTCTGCATTCATGATCGAAAGGGCGACTTAATTTGCATTAAAGGTGAAAAGGCTACCGGGCCGGAGTTTAAAACAAAATAATATTGTTACTTCTTATATCGATCTGCTGAAATTTAGCAGGGATGTAGATGCAATCGCAATTGCATGCAACCAAATCCACAGGAACCAGTTAGCTCAGATCGATAGATAGATAGATGGATCGATGGTGCGATGTGTGCTAGCAATCCATGCGTTACCCGTACGGTTTACAAATTATTAAGTAGAAGTGATATGTCTTAAATTACGCTCTAAACAAAGCTAATTAGCTGTCGATCACGTTGGCCAAAGTATTAAATGTTATGTTAATCAACAAAAATATAGTATATTAGTACACTAAATTAATAATTAGCGAAACATTGTTGTCCCTTTCCTCTTTTGGGAAGATGAAGGTGTGAGCTGGAATTATGCTTTAATTTTGTGAACTCGTGAACACACATGACCACTTGTGCACAACGCACTTGATCCGACAAACCCTGAAATGACGGGTAACTCACATGTCACACATAACTAAAACAGAGAACGAGGGGAAAAAGTAAATAAACTACTCCACAAAAGGTTTCAAGGTTATCTTTATGAGTAGGGTAATACTACACCTACTACCAAATCTACTAATTTTCATTTTACTATCTTAGGTGGCACACTACTATTGGATATTTATACTACATACTCTACAATAACCTCCACTAATAGTCTACCACCTAAGGTAGTAAAGAGAAAAATAGTAGATTTGGTAGTACACTTATGAGTACTGCTTCATTCACTATAAATTTTACAATATTTCTTTTTACTATTTTAGGTGGTACACTTCTATTGGATAGTTTTTTCACCTATTATTTTTTTTCCCACCTATAGAAGTGTGCCACCTGAGATAGTGAAATTGGTAGTGGATGTAGCATTACTCTACCGGATGATTACACTATACTATTTCAGTTCATTATTAATGTGAAAGTAGTGCAATATGCGGATACTTGGTTGATGAAAAACCCACGATTGGTATATATTTTTTAAAAAAAAGTTTAAGAGAAGGTTCAACTTTCAAACCGACTGAGTTGTCCCGAATAGAAGCAGCTGTTCGAGGAGGATCCTCTAATAATAGAGGAGTGGATTATAAAGAAGACAGCCGATCGGAACTAGGGCCGGCCCCCACCTTGAGGCAGGCTATCTTAGGCCACCGATTTTTTTGCAACTGTAGGGATCCCAAATTTATATTTTTCTAAATATAAACACGTATTTGTACGTAAAAAATTACTTTATAATTAGGGGCTCCAAAATAATTATTTTAGCTTTTCGCCTTCAACCTGGTAAGTCAGGGCCGGCCCTGATCGGAACTTAATTTCGTTCAATTAAGCTTACCGGCCCTCACCTCAAATGCACAAAAACAGATCATCACAATTAATGAAGGAGAGTGAAATTAAAATATCTTTATTTCTCTGATCTGAATAATAATAATGGAATGGAGGCGGCTAGCTAGGAAACAAGAAATTTAAGTTTGTAGGTAAATGTCATGAATTTTGCAACCCAATGTATATTATTGTCATTCAGTTTGGAGTACCCATTTAAGACCGAAGTTAACCATGCCAACGATCGAATAGGGTCCAGTTGATAACTGACGGCGTGCGTACGCATATATATATATATGATGTCAACATTCAGAATCCAACGAGTTCTGACGGCCGTTAGGGACTTACTTAACGTCAACCTTGTTCCATACTAAATTTAGACAACAAATATCAAGGCATATATATATATATATATTATCCTGAAATAGCATAGAAATTGGTTCTGGAAAGAACCTCACCCGTCAAAACATAAATCAGACAGGCAGCAGGCCCTACCTCATTAATTAATGTTGTGGTAATAAGAGAGAAATAGAATCTAGTCGGGTGAGGGCATTTTAGTACAATGTGGGTTTAGTTGTTAGTGTAGTACATAAGCCTGCCTAGCTAGTACGATTAATTAGGAGAAGGGAACAAAAAAGTTTTACTCATTTAAAAAGCAAGAAATTGTAATCGATGCCTCAAACTCTAATTTCTATATTGGTTGATGAATATGAACTCACAACAAATTAATGTACTGAAGATTTATAGATGCATTTTATACTATTGTTACATACATTCATGAGGTCTGTGATTTGAAGATAATTCAATTACTCCCTCCCTATTTAAAAAGTTTACTATTGTATGTCGTAATTAATTAAGCACAAACAAATAAAACTGATATTAATTAAGCACAAACAAATAAAACTGATATTACTCCGTGCAACGACCCCACCTGAAAAGGGAGTGCATTTCGTTCCGGTAACACCGACAGCAGCAGCAAGCAAGATTCTGCTTCGCGGGTGTTACAACCGTAAATATCTCACGCACCATAGTATTAGTATTGTGGTCTATGCCACTACTTTACACTGAGCATATCTCTAATATCTAATACTATAATTGGAAAGTTGAGGTTGTCATTTATAGACAATTAACTAGAGCTGGTATCAAATTCTATCGGATCGGGTTCTCCACTATCTGGATCTGGACTTACAAGAACCGGGTCCGGGTCCTAGTTAAAAAAATTTATCCGTTGGGTCCGGCGGTAGCGAATAAATATTTGCACTTAAATATTTTTGCACCCAATACCCTACGATTCTAACATTTTTTGCACTTAAGTACATAAATTAATATTATATTTACATATCTATCTTCAACAATTACTTTTATATGTATATTCCTATAACTCTATTATTCAAATTCTATATGTTTGGGTGTATTTTTTAACGGGTTCGGGTCCGGGTCGATTCTATTTTGAACGGACCCAAACCAGAAAGTGTATCGGGTCTTATTTTAGGACCCGGATCCGTATAAATCGGGTCGGTTCCGGTCCAATGCCAGATCCGATTCGGGTCCGGGTATCGGGTAAATACGACAGTGCTACAATTAACCATTCATTTTAAGTGATAGTTATATTAACAATTTATTTACTCAACTGTTGTTAGTTACTATAATAACTTTAAAGTTCAAATTTATTTACAACATAATTATTTATATAGTGTAACTCATATAAAATAAAAGTTTGTAGTCCTAAGAATAATTTGTAAAGAATATGTTTATTACATCAAAGAATATGTTTATTACTTTATTAAAATGAAAAGAAAAGAAAAAAGTTGATTAGAACGTGCATTCCACGTAGAGATATATAACAGTATATATAAATAGTCAATACAGGCACCCCCAAATGCCTCAATTTCTTTACCTTATTCATTTATGCATATACCATTATTTTATTATTATTATCTTCTTCTCTTCCTCTAATTCTCTAATTATTAGCTGCTAGGAGTATTTCGGTGCTTGGAAGTCCTCTCTTGTTTTCTCCTCACAATCAATTCATAGAATCCATTCAGCTGCTTCTTCTTTCATGGCCACCAAAACACGCAGGCGTGGTGGGGAGCTGAAATAACCTTAATTTTCATCTTCTTTCTTCCCAGACTGGATCTGCACGAATCTCAAAGAAATCTGAATTAGCAGCACAGCAGTCAGTTTTTTTTTTTTAAAAAAAAGGGGGTGATGTACGGATCTTCTCCTCCTCCACCGCCACCACCGAAAGATCTGAACCGTCCATTCCAACCGCAACAAATGAGTTCCGGCCTCCTCCGTTACCGATCCGCTCCGAGCTCCCTCCTCGGCGAAGTCTGCGAAGACTTCCTACCGATTCGCGCCACCAGCCCCGAGACCGAGACCGAGACCGAGACCATGTTCGCACGCTTCCTTCCCCCCGAAAACGGCGGCGGACATCGGAACGACTCTCAGTTTCCACCACCACCACCACCACCACCACCACCATCTACTGCGGCAGTAGTAGCTGAGACGAGTGTAGGGTTTCCGTCTCCGTGTGATTTAATTTATCAGGCACAAAATCCGGTTCAGACTCTGATCAGGCAGAGCAGCTCACCAGCTGGTCTCTTCAACAACGTCGAAAACGGTACGATTAGCTTCATTTCATTTCATTTCATTTGTGTTTATACTGAAATGGAAAGTGTTTGTTTTAATGTGGTGGTTTAATAAACAGGGGGGTATAATGGAGTTATGAGGAGGGGGGTGATGATGATGAGTAATAGGAATAGGAATAGGAATAGTAGTAGTAGTAGCAGCAGCAGTAATTATAGTAATGGTGAAGGTGGTGGTGGTGGTGGTGGTGGGAGTAGTAGTAGGTTGAAGAGCCAATTGAGTTTCTCTTCGTCCAGGCAGTCGTCCCTGCTGCTGTCTCAGATCTCGGAGATTCATGAGAATGATTCCCCGACGACGACGACGCCGATTGGAGGAGGTTATCATCATCATCATCCTATGCCTTATTCCTGGGAGCCAGAGTCCAATCACAATCACAATCACAATAACAACAACTTCTCCTCGCCTTCTTCCGGTGGTCATGGTCATGGTCCTACACACAACTCCAACCTGCAGCAGGTATATACGAATGAATGAATTTATTAACATGCTAATTAAATTCTATTTGTTTATACATGTATATATGAAGAATGGATGGCTTCATTAGTGGTTGGTTTAATTTGTGGTTTACATGCATGCAAGAATCTCCATGGAGATTTGGGGAACGGGTTGACCCCCCATCAGTTCAGTATGCCCAAAGCAGCATCGACGTCCCAGGGCCAGATGGCTGCCATTCACAAGCTTTTGCAGTTTCAGGATTCGGTGCCTTGCAAGATTCGTGCTAAAAGAGGGTGTGCTACTCATCCTCGCAGTATCGCTGAAAGGGCGAGAAGGACCAGGATCAGTGAACGCATGAGGAAGCTACAAGAGCTTGTTCCCAATATGGATAAGGTAGTAGTACTTCAATTCAATCAATGCCTGCCAACTATAATTCCATTAAATTGGAGAGGTCATTTTGGAAATTAAGATTTGGCTTGTCCCTCCTCTGTCCTGCATCCCTCGTGCTAACTTTATTAATTAACTGGTATAATTTTGCTTGCTAATCAATTAAATTCTACATGAAAAGAAAGAAAGAAAGAGTCTTGCATGTCGTCGTGTTCATGATAGCTAGGATAACCAGCTTGTTTGCTTGTTTAGTCCATAGTATTCTTAATTAATTTAACTAACTCGTTCGTTCATTGGATTGGTTTTATTTGCATATGCAGCAAACAAACACTGCAGACATGTTAGATTTGGCTGTCGATTACATTAAGAATCTACAGAAACAGGTGAAGGTAGGAAATTAATATTTGAGCATATATATATAAAGTTATATGTTGCTTAATTAAAGTCCACTTCGCCATTCACTTCATGTTGTCCCTTGGCTTTCATATGCAGACACTATCAGATAGTCGAGCCAGCTGCAGTTGTTCTAGTAGCAAGCAAAATCCATACTGAGTGAATCCTACCTTGTGAGCTTAATTAATTGCTATGTAGAGCTAGCCGGATGAGCCAATTAGGTTATATATGTTAGAAACTGAGTTTCGATCTCTTACTGGACATTAGAGATGGGTGGGGGAACACGCCCTAGTGAAGGAAGGAAGGTATATCTTACTCTCCGATTGAAGCAGAGAGAGAGAGAGAGAGGAGAAATCAGAAAGAAGAAATGTATAGTTTATTATTCTGTTATTAGGAAGTTATACGTACATGGAAATGATCAGTGTTATGTATCATGTAATACTAGCTACTTGTGTTCTATCATATTAGAAGATATCATAAAAGCAGTTATTGGAATATATATAAAAAACAATTTTAAGACGGATTAGATTTAGTTTATATTTCGGTTTTTGCTTTTGCCTAGCTGAATGGCCCATTTTTAATTTTTGTAACACAAAGGGAACGTCTATCAAGTGATAATTTAAAAAAAAAATGATGTTTTCAAGTGAATGAGAGTATTTAGGGACACACTGGCGGCGGGGTTGTTTGCCGAAAATAATCCGAATACTTTAAATTCGAAGGGGCCCTTGTCTAGTTTGAAAATTCAGGTTCATGGATCTTATACTCAAAGATATCAAATCAATCGAGCCCTTGTCTAGTTTGAAAATTCAGGTTCATGGATCTTATACTCAAAGATATCAAATCAATCGATGTTTAATTAAGTTGCTTTGGGTTCGATCGTTAGATTGATGACATGACCGACTATCTGTGTTCCTTGTGAACATCTTTAATTTCTATATATCTAACCAACAAAAAGCTGTCGGGTCGGGTGTATTACTTATATAGTGCTTTCAGGTACATGATATATGAGATGTTGATTGCCATGAATATTTCTTCATTCTATCACCTTCTAACTTGTATAACGTCACAAGACCAAGGAGTTGGACAGCTTCATGCACCTCCCTCGCGCGTATACAAGTTAATATTTAAGTTATTCTTTGTTAAATGGGTTTCTACATTGCTTATAAATTATAATAGTAAACTATCTATCTCTTTTAAAATGTATTATTGTGTTGTGTACATCATTCTTTGAAAAAAAGAAAAAAAAAAAACTCGCTGTCACAAAACACATATCAAAGGAGTGGGGCTCAACAGGCAAGACAAACTATTTTAAAATGTTCTTTCCTTTTTCTTTCTTTATATTAAAATCATTGTTTTTGATGATCTCTATCCTGAATTAGTAGTACAATACAACTTTAACTATTTGTAAACAAATAAGATTACTGGAGCCTGGAGGTATCTTACTTCCAAAAGAGTTTCCACCCAGCAGTTGTACAGTATACGTACCGACCATTTATCTCTAGTTATCTTCACTTATCTAATTACCTTACCACCGTTTAGGTACACTGTTCTTTTGATCGTAGTGAGAAAAAAAAAGAAAGGATGCTCAAGGCTGCAGCAAAGCTGTGACCAACTCACGGATCACAGTCTCTTCCCCTTGGAAAAAGGGCGGAAAAAAAAACAAAGGGAGACCCCTTGGAAAAGCGGCGGAAAAAAGGAGGAGAGAGAGGCCGTTAATAAGTATATGCAGTTTCCTTCCTGAGTAATGCTTTAGCCACTACCAATTTCACTACATTTCTCTTCACTACCTTATGTGGCACATTTCAATAGGTAGAGAATGATAGAGTAGGTGGGAGAACTCTCCAATAGGAGTATGCCACCTAAGGTAGTGAAGCAAATGGTAGTGAAATTGGTAGTGGCTAAAACATTACTCTTCCTATATTTGAAAATTCTCAAATAGGCTCTAGTCGTTTCCTATATTTGAAAAATTTTGAAAATTTTGCTTTGAAAATTTTGACAAAAATTAGGCCCTAGTCGTTTCCTATATTTGAAAAAATTGAGTTTTAGAAAACAGGATGCTCCTATATTTGAGAGAAGATATAGAAAATTCTCAAAATATAGAAATCGCTATATTTGAGAACTACAGATGCTTAAACCCCCCATCCACTCTTTCATACGACTGGTAGACATCGATGCCAGTAATATGCACAATTTTTTTTGTATAGAATAAGAGTCATAAGACCCTCCTCCTTTTTATAAATTTCTAAAGGGATAACGTACTACCACAAATTCAATCAACATATATAGACATTAATTGCTACTGTTGTATTCATTCATGTCTATATCAGTCACGGTTAAAAAACAAGAGAGAGAGAGAGAGAGAGAGAGAGAGAGAGAGATAGGGATAGAGTGGTCCTGTTAAGTTAATCCATCGATCGATTGTAGTATTAGCATCTATCTATCTATCTATATATATATAAATCTAATCTAAAGGTTGGTGATGAAATGCTGATGATATTAGAAGATAAGATTTGCAACAGAGACCGCAATGCGATGTTGTGCAGGGAAATTGCGCGGGGGGGGGGGGGGGGGGGGGGGGGGGGGGGGGGGGACGCATCGATCGATACAAAAAGGCTTACATTTATGTATGTTGTCTGTGAGTTGAGAAAAGGATGGATGGTAGTGATGAGGGTGTGAGTGTGAGGTCACGTGAGACATGAGTGATCATATCCCACTACAAAAGAAAGGAAAAAAGAAAAAAAAAAAAAAAAAAAAAAGAAACATGATGACGTACGTTCATGAATGAAAGGGCCGGAGAGTATGAGGTAGTTATAAATATGACGACTAGCTACTGTTATAAAATAAAAATGTATCAATGTATCATGTATGTATGTATGTATATGTCTAGGTTATTTGGATTGTGTCAGCATTGAATAGAATAAGATTAATGTGTCAGCTAGGATTAATTGAATACAATATAGTACAGTTAGATATATAGAAGATTTTTTAGGGATAGAAACTGCAGGTAATCAAAGCTGTATAGTTAATTATTTTTCTATACTACAAAATGCATGTACAGTACCATGCTTAAGAGAGTGGAACACTTGTGTAATGCAAAAATGTCCGAATTTGCGCTAATTAGTAGTAAAGATTAGGCCAAGTTGAATGGTGATACTGAAAGCAGATGATCGAGTTCGTTCGCGTACTCTATCATCCATGTTGTTATCACAGTATCCTACGTAAAAATGACGAACAAGTTGTTATTTTGGCATATCAACTGTTCCAATATGGTTTTTGCACTCCATCTCCAAAAAAAACAAACGCTATAATGATTTATTCTGTGAGTGGCGATCGAGTGTGTGCCTTCCCTTAAAACATACATATATGAAAAGAGTGATACTATATATATCAACGAAACAGTGAATGAGCACGATACAAAGAAGCTGAAAATGAAAATTATAGGAGAATATATAAAGTAGTAGTTGTGATGAACCAAGTATCTCTAATAATAGATATGGTGTTATCACAACTATATATGTATACAGTGACAGGAATGCACTCACTTTCGTTTGCTTGTTCGCCATTTTTTTCTTTTTTTGTGTACTATAGCGCACACAATCGTAAGCTATTTTGCTATTTTTTGACAATTCGGCTACAGTATAAAGAAAAAAATAGCATTCGAAATAGAAAAATACATATTATAGCAGACAAAACAACATGTTTCGTCTGAATTATTTAATTATATTTTTAAATAATCGGACAAGACGAAACATGATGTTTTGTCCGAAGTAAAAAAAAAAAAAAACTAATAAAATAACCCAGAAATATGCATACATGGCTGGACGAAACATGATGCCATTGGGTCACATTTCCTTAAAAAGTTTTTTTTTTTTTTTTTTTTGGAAATTACCATTACTGGTTACTGTGTGCAATTATTTAAATTTTTTTGCAAATTTATAAATTGTTTTTTTGCAATTATTTAAATATTTTTGCAATTTTGTAAATGTTTTTGCAATTTTATTTTGCAAAAAAACCTCGTTAAAACCCGTTTCGTCCGGTCATTTTGCAAATTTTTTCCTTTTTGGAACGTCCCGAATATTTTATTAATATTTTCTCAGTTTCTGACTATATAAATAATTTTTTAATGACAGATGTTTCGTCTGTTTCCTTTTTAATGAATTTATGCATTTTTTTGTTATTCGACGGCTGCAGCATTTCGTTAAAATGGATCGCCAAAATATGCATTTTGCCATTCTTTACATCGAACGACTGTGGATGCTCTCACCAGATGTTAGTTTCTTCAAACAAAAATCTGATGAGTTACAAATAGATAAAAAAAAGTATATATATATATATATATATAGAGGGAGAGAGAGAGAGAGAGAGAGAGAAAATCTTCCGTTGCACACTACTTTGGTGAGCACTCCGTGAGCACTCATGAAATAGAGCACCTATGACAAATCCAAACCGCTCATATTGTTCTATATACCTTAGATAGCCTAACAATAAAAAATCAAGTAATTTGAAGTTCATTTGCATGCAGTACTAATAAAGGATATCAGATACGAACTAAACAGTTTCTGAAATTGTATGCATGCAGGGCCGGCCCTACCATAGAGGCGGGTAAGGCAGCCGCCTTGAGCCCCCGAAAATTTCGTGATTTTAGGGACCCCAAATTTGAACTTCCCTGATAAATATAGGTACGTATTTTGTGCGTAAAAAAATATACATATGTTATTAGGGGCCCATTTCGGAAGTTCCCCTAGGGCTCCCCGAGAACTCAGAGCCGGCCCTGTATGCATGCAATGGTTTCCTGAGTTTGGATGTCAAAATAGCTAGCTAGGTAATCTTTAATTACTGATCGACTGACTGAAAACACTTGCATATATTTTGCATTAATTAAGCTCAGATCCTAATTTCTTTCCATGTATATTTCTAAGTACGTACAGCGCGCGCGCTGGCCTATTGCAATGATAGACCCTAAGTGGTGAACAGAAGGGCAGGTGCAGCCTGAATAAACAGTACTACAAGGCCATAGTTAGTTGGTGTGTAACCAATGGAATAAGCAGTACGTAGAGAGAGGTCCAGCCTAGCCTAGCTAGCTATCATGTGAAGCATGCAAGGCCTTGTGGAGCTAGCTAGCTAGTACCGTACCGGTCGATCGAATGCTCACAAGAAAAGAATGCATGAATAGGGAATTAAGTGATCGATGAGTTGCTGCCAGCTCTGAAAGCCGTGGCATCCACTAAGCAGCACTTGGATCTCATGAGCCCATTACTCGCAATATCAATCAAAACATTGAAACTTTTTCACCAACGTACGCGTGCAGTGTTAGGAAAGCTAGTAGTGTTGTAAAACTAGAAAGATGAAGATGAAGAAGAAGAAGAAGAAAAAAGGAGAGACCTTTATGACCCATTAATATATGCAGCATGCAAAGCTAGCTCTGCAAATTAAGAATTGAATTTGACAGGACGCAACGCATATTGTGCAATTATTCCCAAGTGGTGAGTAGTGGCCTGCTTCTACTTATATGAGAGTGATCAGTGTACGTAACTTTTAGTACAGACAGACAAGCGCCGATCGAGCATGCTCGATTGAGATTTAGAAGGGTGGATATATTTTAATGAGTACTGAGTGCAGTTGGCACTGTAACAACCTTAGATATATTGAGAAATTAATTAAGCTGAAAGAGTAGACCTAGCTAGCTAGCTAGATCCAAACTTTAGATATGGAATAAAACTTGTTGTTATTTTCGATAGACCAACTCGAACAACCAACCATTGAGAATATATATATTCCCTAGCTATATATATATATTGGATAAATTTATTTGAATGTATAGATTTCCCATGACCGACCTCCTCTGAAATCCTTACTAGCTAGTACAGCTAGCTAGCATATTCTAAACCTGATATATTCGATATCTCATTTCCTAGATCTTTACTGCAAAGTTAGCAACTGTCATTGATTTACAAGATTTTCTTTCTTAAGAGAGAATATATCTCGCTAAAATGAAGTAACCAAAATATGTGGTGCATCATGCACGCACGCACGCACGCACGCACTACATAGTCTTCAGAAAAGGTGGATATACCATGCTCGATCCATTTTGAGTTACCCAGCTGCATTGTTAAACAGATAACACGTTAATTGAAGAGCAAAACTAGATGCATTGATTAAGCTATATATTGTGAAATACAAATTAAAGACATGGGAATGTTCGTGGATCCAATTAGATTTTGTAGGAGTCACAAAGAAATGACGCGTGGGGGTGGGGGGTTCCAAATCCACTAAATTACTAGATTCGGATTCAGATTCGCAATTTGGGTTATCCATACTAGTAATATACACG
This sequence comes from Hemerocallis citrina, assembly GCA_017893485.1. NCBI lineage: Eukaryota > Viridiplantae > Streptophyta > Magnoliopsida > Asparagales > Asphodelaceae > Hemerocallis > Hemerocallis citrina. The sequence goes on along the minus strand of JACEHZ010000548.1, from coordinate 14,784 downwards.
TGTCTTTATAAATATATATATTTTAAGAAGAAAAATCCGACGTTGTCTGGCATCAAACCTAAGACCTTCTTTATATTTAGTTATGCATGTGCATGGCACGAGTTTGTTTGGTTACAATACACGTGTTTGTTTGGTTTCACAACCTCAATTCTCCCATTAAAATATTATTACTAGTATTTTACACATGCGATGCACGTCTTTATAAATATATATTTTTTAAACAAAAATTCCGACGTTATCCGATATCGAACCTAAAACCTAAAACCGAAAACAAACATTAAATTTCATTTTACCAAAAAACAAAGAGGGTACGTGGACTTGCGAGTAGTTACTCGACTAATGTTTTTGAATAATGATGTAGATCTAGATGTTCTTATTGAGGCTGGTGTTCGGGTGTTTAATGTTGTTAGTGATTGTGTTGTGGGCTTCTCTTTTTTTGCAACAACATCTCCAATCTCTAATAATAATAATATCTCTAATATTATAATGAGAGAAGGTCTTAGTGTAATTTGTAAATATTTTGTCATTCTACCAACCCGTGTAACACACGTGCATAACTATTATAAAAGAGGTCCTAGGTTCAAATCAAGACTACATCTAAATTTTTAATTTAAAAAACTATATTTATTAAAACGTGCATCGCACGTGTAAACAACTAGTATAAAAAAAAGGTAAGAGGAAAAAAAACCGTACACACGCCCACACTTAATTAACCGCGAATATATATTAATTAGAATTTTTTTGTGCAAGTGAGATTCAAACTCCTTACCTCTTGCTCATCAGCGAAGTTGCTTACCAGTGAACTAGACTGACAATTAATGAGATACGGTGGCGATGATCATGTTTGAGTTTAAAAAATAAAAAACCATGAGCAAAAATTGAACCAAATTAAAGAAAAACAAATGAACATTCCACATTAATTTGCGGGAAAATGCATAGATTTAAACCTTTAGACTAATGAAAATCAGAAAAATAGAACCACCTAAAATTATGAGTAACAATTCAAAAATATGTATCCTGCAAGTCTGCATTTGACACAAACATAAGTAGAACCAAAAGCCCAATTGTAAAACATATTAGAGCCGGCAAACAGCAGATTAAAAATACATCAGTATGCTGATAGGGGGGAACATTATTGGAGGCAGCGGTTCTAGATTCAGTGGCTTAAAGAGGGGATGCTAACACAAAGTTCTTCCACAAAGTCGCTAATGAAAGAAGGAGGCATAATCGGATCACTGGACTGGAAATAGGAGACAGGTGGACTGAGGATGAAGGGGAGATCATAGGGCATCTAGAAGGTAAATTCAAAGAACTGTTAGGACAAACAAACAGTCATAGATGCAGGCTAAAGTCCGACTTCTGGGAGGACAATAGAATAGACAGAAGTGAGGGGATAGAAGGACAGTTCTCAGAGGAAGAGGTGCTTCGGGCAATCAAAAACCTGGGACAAGACAAAGCTCAAGGACCCGAAGGACTACCTATCTTCTTCTATACGCTTACTGGAAAATCATCAAAAAGGACCTTATGGAAATCTTCCAAGAATTTCACTCTGAAGCTGCGGATATCGATAGAGTGAATTACGCAAACATCATTCTAATCCCAAAACAGACCAACACTAGGAGGACTGAAGACTTCAGACCTATTAGCCTCCTCAACAGATCTTTTAAAATTATCACAAAGGTCTTAGCCTCAAGATTGGCTCCTCATCTTAATGATGTTGTCGACGAATCACAGAGTGGGTTCTTTAAAGGGAGGGACATCATGGACAACGTCGCATCAACCCACGAGATAGTATATAGAGGAAGTAAAGAGAGCTCAGACGGATTCCTGCTGAAACTGGACTTTGAAAATGCTTACGACTCGGTGGAGTGGGACTGCGTGGATAAGGTTTTGCAGCTGAAAGGGTTTGGAGATAGCTAGATGGAAAGCTTGGATTATGAAATGCGTGGTGGGGGGGGGGATCGTTCGTACAAATCAACGACAAGACTGGGAAAGAAATCATATGTCGGAGAGGTTTACGTCAGGGTGACCCATTGTCCTCATTAATTTTCACACTAGTGGTCGATGGAATAGCAGAAATGATCAGAAAGGGTAAAGAGGAACGAGTTATCTCAGGCATTCAGATAAAAGGGATTCCGGAGGGCATCTCGATTCTACAGCACGTGGACGACACGATTATCGTAGGGGAGGCAAGCGGGAAGGAGATCTTGGCAATTAGCTTAGTACTGAGGTGTATCCAAGCGTGGGTGGGGCTGAAAGTGAATTTCACAAAGAGATGCGTTACTCCTCTGAGCGAGAATCTATCCACATCGACTGACAATATCAAGAATATGTTGGGATGCAAAGTGGCTACCTACCCGATTAGATATCTTGGCACACCCATTAGACCGGGCTATTTGCGAAAAGAGGATTGACAACCTTTAATAGAGAAAGTGGAAAGGAAACTAGCATGATGGAAGGGACGTTGAGGGAGGATCACTTTGCTCAATTCGGTGCTCAGTAGTCGTCCGATGTATTTAATATCCATCTATGAGCTCCCGAAGTGGGTTATCAACAGGATCGACAAAAGTAGAAGAAGGTTCCTCTGGAAGGGAGCAGACGAAGCAAACAAGGGATTCCACTTGGTCAATTGGGGAAGGGTTTGCAAAAAGAAAGAATTTGGAGGGCTAGGAGTTCTAGATCTGAGGGATATGAATCGGGCACTAATGAGTAAGTGGTGGTGGAAGATTAACAGGAAAAGGGACAGCTGGTGGGCCAGATTGTTTGGATCCTACCAAAAAAGAAAAAAATTTAGATTTGGAGGAAGAAGTTCCTACGGAAGGTCCTCCTATATGTGGAAAAGAGTGGCGAAAGTAGGGGATATTTTCCACACAAATACCTCAGTCAGAGTAGGGAATGAAAAAAACAGACGCTTTTGGAAGGATAAATGGTGTGGTAGCAATACTCTGCTAAGTATGTTCCCGAAAACAGCAAGGAGTATGGTGACTACAGACTCGCTAGTCGCAGATGTTTGGCAAAATGGCAGGTTGAAGTTACAGTTAGGAGAGGAGGTGTCACAGGAGAGCGCCATACAATTGCATAGCATGAATAGATTCATTCGAACTGAAAGAAGGAGCACTAAAGGCACATAAGAAGTCAGGACTTGGCCCTTAGAATCGAACGAAATCTTCTCGGTAGCATCCCTTTACAGCAGGTTGAATGACGGGAGAATCAGAAGCAGAAACAGTAAGATCATATGGAATACAAAGGTGCCTTTGAAGATAAAAGCTTTCCTATGGCTGGTAGCGAACAATGCTATCTTAACAAGGGTAAATCTACTGAAGCGGGGAATGTAGATGCAGCTTGACATAGCATGTTTTAGATGCAGCAATGGCGAGGAAGACGCGGATCACATATTTTTCAACTGTCATAGGGCAAAACTAACTCGGGAGGTTGTAAGTCGTGGGTTTGTGTCTTTACAGAGGCTTGGGACGTAGGGAGGGGGGGTAGCATAAGAAAAGAGGATAGGGAGACCCGGAATCTATTAGTGGCTGCGACAATTTGGGGCTTGTGGCTAGATCGAAATAACCTGTGTTATCGTAATTGCAATCATAGATTTACTGTAGTCATGCATCAAATTTACGGTTTCATTTATGCATGGGCAAGTCAGGCGGGGCAAAAGAAGCTGCTGCGAATGGAGAGAGTAGACAGCCGGGCTGAGCAAGGAAGTGGGGATGGAAGTTTATTTTGTTGTTGTTTTAGACTTTGAGATGCGCAACTTAGCTACTTTTATTTTCTTTGTAATTGGATCTACTATGTTTCGTTAATCTATCATCAATGGAATGATGACGAGGTCATCTTTGTTCTAAAAAAAACATATTAGCACCAAAAGCAACCCTACCATATACCAACACCTGAACCTCCGTTTGGGATGCTCATCGACATCGACAGACAAACTCTTACTCACTCCGCTCGTAAATTCGCTAGAATCAAGGTGGGAGTTGCTAACAAGGCCGACATCCCTTCAAAGATAATAGCCGAGTTTGACAACTCCCTATACGACGTCACGGTGGTTGTAGAGGCTCAGAAGAACGTGTCTTTCCGCGATCTGAAGTTAGGAAAAGAAGGGAGGATGAACGGATCAGATCGAAAGCCAGAGGAAGAAGACGAAGGGGAGCCGTCCGATGCTAGAGATGCTAAGGTTCAGCTAAGATCCAGCGGTCCAGAAGAGTTGCCTCCAAGTCGCGATAGAGAGCGCGATTTTCAAATTTCTCTTAAGCCTCGCTACACGCAATCAAAGCCAAACGATTCACTAAAAGTACCAACAGGGTACAGTTGGCAGAGAGTTCCTTCTAAAATCCAACAGGTTCATACAAGCCCAATCGAATCGGCACGTCAAACAGATGAAGGGATGGCTAGCGGCGCTGGAAAAGTACTAATCGAAGGGGCAGGGTGCTCCTCTGACGTTCGTAGAGGTGGGGGTATCCTTAAACCCGGGGTTCTGCTTGGGAAGAGTGCGGTTAATGTATTGGGTCTGACAGAAGCTACTTGGCCTAGCTTCACTAGAGAAGACATTGAAGGTACTGTGAAAGCTGCTATAAACGCTTTGATGCTCCCCAAAGTTAATTGTGGGCCGAAGCCCATGGGTCATGAGGCTGCTCTAGAACAAATCAATTCGGATCCAGTAGGAGTTCTTACTGAAATTAGTAAGGAAATGGGCCAAGAAGCCATCTTATCCTCGAATCTGGAGCCAACGCTCGAGCGTATAGGCGCATTAGACGGTATCGGGGAGGACAATTTTATTTCAGTAACAGATACAGACTTCGAGGATAAAGGAGCTAGAGGCAGTGTTGGTAGCTCCTCAATCAAGAAGTTCACAGAATATCAGAGAAAGGGTAAAAGACAGATGGCGAGTACAGAGACTAACGAGCAGGTTACAGATGGGGGAACTCTCAAGGAGAAGAAAACTTCTGAGGCAGAAATCAAAGAAGCAGGTACAACTTTAGTCAATTTTTCAGTGCTTAATTCATTATCTGATGAATCCCTCATTTATTTCGCTACACTGTACGGGTTAGCCATGGGTTCCACTAGAGCTGAACAATTAGATAACGTAGCAATCATTAGAAATGACTCTAGTTATGCTATTTACTGATTCCGAAGACACAGTAGGAGTGATAGTTCTTAGATGTTTATTAGTGTTTTAATGATTTACACATTTTGGAATGTAAGAGGGATGAGGCAAAGGTTAAAAAAAAGATCTATAGGTGTTACCCTAGGAAAAATACGTCCTGACATCATTGGCATTCAAGAAACTAGAATTGAGTCCCCTATTGAGGAGGATTTTATGGCACTGAAAGGTATGGTTGACTTTAAATGGAGATTTAAAGCTGCTAGGGGGTACTCAGGAGGTATAGCAGTCGGAGTGAATTCTCTATCCTTCGAGATTATTGACAATCACATTGGCGAATTCACGGTATCCATTCGAATTAGACGTAGAAGCGATGGGTGGATTCAGGCAATTTCTTCCGTGTACGGGCCTTATGACAGTAAACGCCGAAAGGATCTGTGGGCAGAACTTAGACATATAAGAAACAAATGGAGCGGGCCTTGGATGATCGGAGGGGATTTTAACATAACTAGATTTCGAAACGAGCATAAGGGAAAGGGTCATCAGCGATGAGATCAAGAGTCGTTTAACGAGATTATAGATGAATTAGAGTTACTGGAGCTAGAGATGACTGACAGAAAATTCACTTGGTCGAATATGCAACGTAATCCCACTTTGGCCAAGCTAGATAGAGTGCTGGTGTCGAATGATTGGGAAGATGTCCATCCGTTAGCAAAAGTTAAATCTGCTATGAGATTCACATCTGATCATCTGCCACTTGTCGTCGATTGCGGGCTACACGAAAGAAAGATGCATTTTAGCTTTAAATTTGAGAAAGCTTGGACTATCTGTGAGGAAACCAAGCAAGTTGTCGAAGAATCATGGAGAGCCGGTACTTCGCAGTCCTCTGCCGTAGGAACTTGGGTCGAAAAGACTAGGCATCTTAGAAGAAGGCTTAAAGGGTGGGCTGCGCAAAAAAAGATCGCAATTTTCCAAGGCATGCTTGAGGCGGGTAGTAGAATTGTAGCTCTAGAAACCTGGCAAGAGGAGAGAGAATTGCTAGAGATTGAGAAGGACGAGCTAGCTAGGAAAAGACAGGAGATTCAGCAGTTCGGGAAGATGGAGGAGCTATATTGGCAACAGAGATCAAGGATTCAATGGCTGCGCGAAGGGGACGCCAATACAAAATATTTTCACAAAATGGCTAACGGAAGAAGAAGACAAAATCACATCACGGGCTTATCGATCAATGGGATTTGGACGGAAAATGATACGAGTATCAAAGAACATCTCGATTCCCAATTTCATGATATACTTGGGTCTAATTCGACAGTTAGATGCGCGCTTTCCCTGGATATGTGGAGCTCGTCCAGGATAGAGGGTAGTACAGGGATCGAAGGAAGATTCACCGAGTCGGAGGTGTTCGAAGCAATTAAGAATCTTGGGCAGGACAAGGCACCGGGGCCAGACGGATTGCCGATATTCTTCTACAAAATCTACTGGAATGTCGTCAAAGAAGATCTCTTGAACATCTTCCACGAACTGTACGAAGGAACGGCAAATCTAGATAGGTTGAATTACGCCACAATTAGTTTGATTCCAAAGAGAAGTGAAATCGCGTCCTATGAAGATCTACGACCTATTAGCCTGATTAACGGCTCGTTCAAAATCATCACGAAGGTTCTGGCTCAGAGATTAGCTCCGCATCTGAACGATGTTATCTCCCCTTCTCAAAGCGGGTTCATTCGGGGAAGAGATATTATGGACAGCATTGCTTCAGCCCATGAAATAGTTTTCCGAGGGAACAAAGTTAAAGCAGATGGGTTCCTGCTTAAATTAGACTTTCAAAGGGCGTACGACTCAGTCCACTGGGATTGCCTAGACGAGGCTTTAGAACGTAAAGGGTTCGGCGCAAAGTGGAGGCTTTGGATGAAGAGGTGTATCCGAGGAGGGAAATCGTTCATTCAAGTTAACGGATGGCAAGGAAAAGAAATCAGATGTAAAAGAGGACTCCGCCAAGGGGATCCACTGTCTTCTCTTCTATTTGCTATTGTGGCGGACGGGTTAGCAGAAATGATTAGACGAGCCCAACAAAACAATACCATCAAAGGAATAGAGATCAAAGGGATACCACAGTCGATGTCAATAATACAATATGCCGACGACACCCTTCTTTTCGGAAAAGCCAACCTTCAAGAAGTGGTTGCCATTAAGGCGGTTCTAGGATGCTTTCAAGGATGGTCAGGGCTCAAAGTTAACTTTCACAAAACCAGCTTAATTCCTATCTCAGATCAACTTTCATTGCCCGCCATCGAGATTTCGGAGATCTTTCGTTGTAAGTTGAGCGAATATCCAATCAAATATCTTGGGACGCCAATAAGACCTGGAGCTCTAGTGAAGGAGGACTGGTTTCCCGTCATAGGGAAAATCGAAAAAAGGCTTTCTGGATGGCAGAGCCGGTTTCTTTCACTAGGTGGAAGGATTATTTTATTAAATTCAGTCCTTTCAGCAATCCCGCTGTTCCTCATGTCGATCTACGAATTACCGAAATGGGTAATCCACAGAATTGATAAAATTAGACGAAGATTCCTTTGGAAAGGTACGGACGAGGGCAATAGAGGCTTCCCCCTGGTTAAATGGGGTAGAGTTTGTAAAAGTAGGGAATTTGGGGGTCTGGGAATCATGAACTTACGCGACATGAATCAAGCATTGCTTAGCAAGCGGTGGTGGAAGATCGCAACTAAGAGAAAGGGGTGGTGGAGCGATTCCTTCGATCTGTACCGCAAGAGAAAAAAATTCCGATTCGGAGGCAGAAGTCCTTCAGCAAAGGTGTCCTTTCTTTGGAAAGGAATAGCGAAGCTTGGTCAGATTTTCCATACTAACACCAGATGCAGAGTGGGAAACGGTCTTAAAACTAGATTCTGGAAAGATAAATGGTGTGGAGAGACTACCTTACAAAACCGGTTCCCTGATGCTGCTGAGGCTACAGTAAACTTAGATCTATCAGTAGCTGACGTTCGGAAGAATGGGAAACTTAATTTCGTAGTTTCCCACAACATCGGGCAAAGAAGCCTGACACAATTCGAAGAACTCAATAAACTCATTACTGACGAAGGGGGTAGTCTGAACGGCCTAGAGGACGAGAGGCTGTGGGATAGGGATGCGTCAAACGTGTTCTCGGTGGCGGCTATGTATAAATGGATCAACGATGGAGGTACGAGATGTAAGGATCAATCGGTGATTTGGGGAGCTTATGTTCCATTCAAAGTCAAAGTCTTCTGCTGGTTAGCACACAAAGACGCGATACTATCGAAAGTCAACCTTAGGAAAAGGCATATGCAGATCGACGTTAGGTGTGGTTTATGTCAGTATCCAGAGGAGGATGTTGCTCATCTACTATTTCGATGTCCTAAAGCGCGATTAACCTGGGAAGTTGTATGTAGGGGTTTTGGGGTTGATACGGTTCTGAACTCGACTTCTGACATTTGGGGGGTATTTAGGGACTGTCATATTAGAGCTAGAGATAAAAAGACTTGGGATATAACTATAGCAGCATCTATGTGGAACCTTTGGCTAGAAAGAAATGATTTTATTTTTCATAACATTTCTTTATCTTTTTCTCATTCCATGCATAAAATCTTTCAATTGATTCATGATTGGGCAGGGGACCAAGAGGCCACAAAGAGGAGGAGGTCAAATGAAGGTGTTTAGTCTTGAGCGTCAGACTAGGGAGGTGAGTTGGCAGATCGTTCTATATGGAGCTGTCAGCAGAGGGTCAGTTTGTCACTGTCTTTTTTGGTTATCTCGGGTAGGTCCGAGTACTTTTGGTGTCTTGTATGGCTACAGGATCATGTATGAGTAGTCTGGGTGTTGTTGTGTGCTGTTGTTCTCAGGTAGGCCTAGGTGCTTTTGTTGTCTCGTGTTGCCGGGTGCGCACGTGTTTTAATTCTGTTGTAATACTCTGTTTCGTTATTTCTTATTAATGGAACGATGACTTGCGTCATCTTTTATCAAAAAAAAAAAAAACACCTGAACCTCCTTAGGTTTGCTGTATCAGAAAAAAATTAATGAACTTCAACATCTACATAAATCACAGGATATTAAAAGAAAGTTCTTAAATAAAAATACTAAGTACCAATAAATTGATACATTTAAATAAAAATACAAAAACATTTCTCACTATCGATACCTTTTATATGCCTGATATGATAATTAATGATTGCAGTGCACCCACCACTCTTTGACTACCATATCCACATTACACTGGTAAGTTTGATAGCTCTGTCCCTATGATGCAATTTAAACTTCACAAGTTCAATGTTTTGAAGTCAAGACAGGAAAACAACAGCAAGTTTACGCCGACAACAAAGTTTCAAGGCCTTCAAGTCCTTGGGACCTTCAGTTTCTGAAACCAACAAACTACAACAGGATACACACCAGCCTACACAAGACTCCTGTAATCTATTACCTTAACTTCCTCATTTGGGGCATCAAGGTCCCCATAACTGCAACAACAAAGACATGATAAGAACCAATTTAGCACGTTATACTATAACGCGATAGTGAAGTGATAAATGTAAAACAAAGAGCAAGCATGTGGAGTATACATAGAAGAAGATATTCTACGGAGAATTCCTATTTACCATTGCAAGAACCACTGCTTTGAACATCCTCAGCAGGGTTTGTTACTAAATACGGATTCCAAAATTTAAATGCAACAGGAGTAACAGTTCCAATCTTATTTTCTCAATCAAGTGAACAGGGACCAAAGCTTCCCTTAAAGAGGTTAACAGAATCTCCATGAATCAAAATGTTCACAATTTCCAAAATTATTGGAGATTGTCATTGGGTAAAGAGTCATTATTATAGCTGCTAAGGCTCACTAACCATTAACAACTAGCTTCTCTAGCAATTCTAATCCATTCCATGCGAACACTCTAATTCAAGTGTTTCAAATCTTTTCATTGTGGTTGACATGCAGCAAAGAATAAGCGATACACAGGCAAAGATACAGTATGCCACTTAATACAGAAGTTCCCTAAAAATGAGCAACCCTCTATACAGAAGTTCTAACATACCTGATATGGCTAAAAATAGGATTAAATCGGGACCGTTCGCATCGGACACGAATCTTAAAGCTCAGGGGTAAAACGGTAATTTCACCTACTAACGGGTCTGAAATGGGAACTGGGTCTTTCTTCATGACCCAATAACCCACGAACGGATCCACCTCAACTGGGTACGGGTCCCAACCCGAAACACAACCAGTCCAGAAAAGATAGAATTAGGGTTTCTGATTAATCCTAATCAACGGCTCTGATTCACATCTATCTTTTCACCGGGAATTAGGGGATTACATTCCTAATCTGTTTACTAGGAGAATATTCTTTATCAGATCACAGGAATCACATTCCTTATCTGATCCCATCGGCGACTATAAATACCCCACACCCATCTCCATTAAGAGGTAATCAATCTTTTGCTAGTTAAACGCTCTTTCATAATCATTTCTGGTTACTGACTTGAGCGTCGGAGGGTGCGTCGCCGGGATCAACCCCGGTGTCTCGCACTTCCTTGCAGAGTGAACGGCGGGAGTCAACGGTCAAGCTCCGGCGGAACAAGTTTGGATCTGCTATTCAGGTTTTCCACGAACTCACAAATTCTATCTGTTTGCCCCCACACCGAATTTAGCGGCAACAGATTGGCGCCGTCTGTGGGAAGACCAAACGAATAGCAGCCCCTCTTCCCGTTGGTCCGATCTTCTCCAGCCATGCCTCCGAGAAAAGTCAGGTCCAGAGGGTCCAACCGCGGGCCCAACCCTGCCGATCAGCAAGAGGTAGTCCCCGTCCAACCCGTTCCGCAGCAGGGACAACCCCCGCCTCATGTGGAGGACCCTCTTCAACAAGATCAGCCTCCTCTTCAGAATCAGGAACCCCCCAAGGGTCCCACCGGTCCTCAGAATGCCGGTGCGGGGGGCTCCCGCATGAAGCAACCTCTCCACCTAGACCGCGTCTCCATACACAAAGCCTCTACGGATTCTATGGCCCTCTCACAATCCTCAAAACCGGCAGAAGGTGGAGGACTTACGCCACCGTCTGGACGAGAAGCGGTCCCGAGAGGGAGCCTCCGCCAGCAACGTCCAGGTGAGCGATCCCCACACCGCCGAGACTACAAAAGGTCCCATGTCCGAAGGGGAAGGAAGGAATCCCCCGAGCACTACAGAAGAAGACATCCTTTTCCCCGCCGATCGGCAACACCCCAGGAACGATGAGGCACCCATCACCCGTGCCGAGTTCCAACAATTCCAAGCAATGGTACAACAGGCTCTCAACCTCCGTCCTCATAACAACAATGCCGAACGGGATCCTACACCCCCGCGGGTGCAGAGTCCTCACCACCGGCAGCGTACTCCTAGCCCTCGCCGCTCCTAAGGTCATCGTCGCCACGGTCCTCGCTCCCCTTCCTACGAAGACGAGTCCAGAGGCTCGTTCGACTACCCACCCGGAGGGACGATGCCCTCCACCACCGTCTCCACGAAGTGGAGAGGCGCATCGGCCGGATCGACCGAGATGAAGAAGAAAGGGGTAAGGCCATCCATCCGAGCCGACCCCCCTTCTCCCGGACCATCATGGAGGCTCCCATCCCGTGGGGTTTCAAGCCCCCGCAGTTCGAAACCTACTCAGGGGATTCAGATCCCGTCGACCATGTCGAAAGCTTCAAAACCCTCATGCTCATCCACCAGGCTCTCCGATGCCCTACTGTGTAAGACATTCCCTGCCACTCTTAAAGGCTCGGCTCGGGAATGGTACTCCCCGCCTGGCGCCGTCTTCCATATTCTCCTTCGAGCAGTTCGAAACACTCTCATCACCCACTTCGTGAGCAAGCAGACCGCACGGAGAAGACCAGCATCTCGCTCCTCCAACTCAGACAGGAGAAAGGTGAGAAATTAAGAGACTATGTGAAGAGGTTCACTGCGGAGGTCAGGTCCATGGCCTCCCTCGACCAATCTGTCGCAACAGCCGCCTTCCAATCCAACGTCTTCAATTCCAGCCTCCGCTCCTCTCTTGCTAAGAAGCCTCCACAGAACTTTGCCGACCTCCTTCTCAGGTGTGACAAGTACATTCGTGCCGAAGAGGCGGCCTACCTTCCATGCTTCGGAGGGTCTACCTCAGGGACGAAACGAAAGCTGACCGAAGAAGAAGAGGCTAAGAAGCTTCAGAAGGACGGCAATGGCCAGCGCCGCCCGACTCCTCGGTTTGAGAAGTTCACCCCCCTCATTGCTAATATATCAGAAGTCCTTATGGAGGTGGAACAAGGAAGGACTACTCCGCGCTCCCCCTAGAATGAATATCCCTGGCAAGAAGAGGGACAAAGATAAGTGGTGCCGCTTTCACAGGGACCACGGCCACGACACGGATGATTGTCGGGCTCTCAAAGGAGGAAATCGAAGAACTCGTACAGCGGGGATACCTGACCAAGTTCATCCAAAAAGACGGGCCGAGCTTCCCCTCTGAGGAGCCAACAAACGAACCGAAGGGCCCGGCGAGCTTCAAGACTCAGAACCTCCCAGCTCCTCCCAGAGGTCTTCACCTTATCGTAGAAGTAGGATTTTGATTTTCAATAAGGCCGATGCTTGTAACTCGGCCAACAGCATGTAATAATGGCTCGCCCTATTGTAGCAGCCACTTAGTTTATTTCAATAAAATTTTACAGCTTTTCATTGAAAATTATTGCTCTTGCTTCTCTATCTCTCCGAGTCACGACTCTCTTAAATGGTGGGCTCGGAGTCCAGCTTCTTCTACATGGCTCCTCCCGCAACTCACTAAACTCTAACGATGGTTCCGGAGTCCAACACTTGGTTCGATTCTGCTTCGAATAACTTGCTCTAAGCGGGTTAGAAGTGGTTCACCAATCGGAATTGCTCCACAACCGTTGAACAACTCTAACGATGGTTCCGGAGTCCAACACATGGTTCGATTCTGCTTCGAATATACTTGCTCTTAAGCGGGTTAGAAGTGGTTCACCATTCGGAATTGCACCCACAACCGTTGAACAACTCTAACGATGGTTCCGGAGTCCAACACTTGGTTCGATTCTGCTTCGAATAACTTGCTCTTAAGCGGGTTAGAAGTGGTTCGCCATTCGGAAATTGCTCCCACAACCGTTTTGAATAACTCTAACGATGGTTCCGGAGGCCAACACTTGGTTCGATTCTGCTTCGAATAACTTGCTCTTAAGCGGGTTAGAAGTGGTTCGCCATTCGAAATTGCTCCCACAACCGTTGAATAACTCTAACGATGGTTCCGGAGTCCAGCACTTGGTTCAATTCTGCTTCGAATAACTTGCTCTTAAGCAGGTTAGAAGTGGTTCGCCATTCGGAATTGCTCCCACCAGCCGGTTGAACTTTTCTAATGATGGTTCCGGAGTCCAACACTTGGCTCGATTCTACTTCGCAAGTTCGCTGTTAAGCGAGCTAGAAGTGGTTCGCCATTCGGAATTGCTCCCACAACCGTTTGATTCCCTCACTTAAATAACGAGTTCGGAGCTCACCACTTTCTCTAGAGTTGCTCCTTAAGCTCGTCTCACAAATGGCACTCTCCTAGAGCCAAGCTCCTCGCTCTGCTCGCCCCCAAAACGGAGCTCTTCTCCACGAGTTCAGAGCTAAAACCCTCTTTTATAGTTGCTCCTCAAACTCGTCTTCCAAGTGGCCCCTACCCTAGAACCGAGCTCTTCGCTCCGCTCGCCTCCAAAGCGGACCTCTTCTAAAACGAGTTCGGAGCACAACTCTCTCCTAGAGTTGCTCCTCAAAACTCGTCTTCCAGATGGCTCTCTCCTAGAGTCGAGCTCTTCACTCCGCTCGCTTCGAAGCGGACCTCTTCTCAACGAGTTCGGAGCTCACAACTCTCCCCTAGAGTTGCTCCTTGCACTCACTTCAGAATGGGTCTTCCCAGCACCTCTTCCTAGCACCTCTTCTCCTAGGAGTGGAGCTCCTCTTCAAAAATCTCCAAAACCAAACAGAATAGAGGCAGAGCTTCAGAGCCCCTCACCTCTCCCATATGCCGACCATCCTCCCGAGCCGAGGAGTAGAGCTTCATCGACCCATCCCCTTCATCAACTCACCGAGTTCTCCTCACGCTCGAGCCGTCCGAACCCCGAGCTCCACTACACCGAGCTACTACGGGCAGAAGGTGAACTACTGAGTCGCCGATCCGAGGTGCCGAGGTACCGACCCTCGTATGGAAAAAAATTCCGCCGATCCGGTTTCACCATTAGATCATCTCAAAATTCGCACCCAAGCGTGATGGACGGATCAGATCGCGCCACGCCACAAAACGACAAGATAACGTTTTTCTCGAAACTCGTGCCTCTTGTCTCGTTATTCGCGCCACGATCGTGATCAACCGTCCAGATGGCTCTCCCAGAGCCGAGCTCTTCACTCCGCTCGCCTCCTAAGCGGAGCTCTTCTCAAACGAGTTCGGAGCTAAAACTCTCCTAGAGTTGCTCCTCAAACTCCTCTTCCAGATGGATCTTCTACAAGTCGAGCTCTTCGCTCCGCTCGCCTCCAAAGCGGAGCTCTTCTCAAACGAGTTCGGAGCTAAACTCTTTCCTAGAGTTGCTCCTCAAACTCCTCTTCCAGATGGATCTTCTACAAGTCAAGCTCTTCGCTCCGCTCTCCTCCAAAGCGGAGCTCTTCTCAA